>JARKHS020025191.1:0-57410 GCA_030143305.2 Amblyomma americanum
CAATCAGACGGCTGCGACGCCGCGCCACGCTGTGCAAACTGCGAAGGCGAGCACGCTGCTTACTCAAGGTCTTGTCCTGCCTGGAAAAAAGAAAAGGAAATCATTACAATAAGGACAAAAGATAATATCACTTTTAAAGAGGCAAGAAAGCGTTATGCAATGTCGCAAGGCACTTTCTCCTTAACACCCCACACAAACTTCGCCGATGTGGTGCGCGGGCGCGGCGCATCACACCGGTCTCAGGCACCTGCCCAGTTCACACCTAGTGAGGCTGAGGCAGGGCCATCCGCGCCCCTGGCAGATGCAGCGAGAGCTGCTATGCCACCCCCAACAACGGGCCGGCCGTCCTCCAAGTCGGCAGCCCGCAAGGCTTCCCCCGTTCGGGAGAAGTCTACCACCCCCCTGCCCGCGGGTTCCCCGCGGAACTCCAGCGCCTCCATGGAGGCGATGGATACAAGTCAAAGCTCGCCTCGGTCGCAACGGCGACGGGGCTCTCTTGACCGGAAAAAAGAAAAAACCACGATAACAGGCCCTCAACAAGGAGGGACCTGAGGTCTCAAAACACTCCTCCTTAAAATAATCATGGCGTTCCTTATCCACTGGAACTGCCGTGGAATTTTAAATAACTACAGCGATGCAACAGATCTCCTACGCTCTATGTCTCCTGTAGCACTGTGCCTTCAGGAGACCAATTTGGGACCTTTACAAAAAAATATTTTTAAGAATTATAAAGTCTTTCGCCGTGACCGTGAGCAGGCAGATAGGCTCTCTGGAGGTGTTGCTGTCGTTGTTAAGAGCGGTGTTGCAACACGTGAAATCCAGCTGCAGACGAATTATGAAGCCATTGCAGTCACCGTCATTAGCTTTAAAACAATTACCATATGTTCAGTATACCTTCAGCCACACCTCACAGTAACACTTCATGACCTAGAATCACTTTTTAATCAGCTACCAGAGCCATATCTGGTAGTTGGGGATTTTAATGCACACTCCCCTTTCTGGGGGAGTGAACAGACAGACACTAGGGGCCGTATATTAGAAGATTTTATTCTGTGCAATAATGTTTGCCTACTCAATACAGGCAAACCCACATATTGCTCTCCAGCCTCAGGAAAAATGAGTTGCATAGATTTATCTTTTAGCTCTTCTTCCGTTTTTACCGATTTTAAGTGGGATGTTCTCGATAACCCGTACGGAAGCGATCATCTTCCGGTAGTGATTAACTTTTCATCGCCACCATCAGTCATCCCTAGTAAACCACGCCGTTGGAAACTACACCTAGCCGACTGGCAACTATTTAGAGAAAAGGCTAGCCTGGAGAAATTATTTTCAAACAGTCTTAACGTTGACGAACTGAATGAAATTTTTACAAGCTGCATTATTGATGCTGCGTGCCAAGCTATTCCGCAATCGTCAGGAATAGTACGACAAAACAACAAGGTATGGTACACGCAGGAATGCCGGGAAGCAAAAAAGAAGCAAAATAAAGCTTGGGGAGTTTTTCGAAGATACCCAACTCAAGATAACCTCATCAACTTTAAAAAGACGAGAGCAAAAGCTCGGTACATCCGCCGAAATGCCGAAAGAACATCATGGAGAAGCTACGTATCATGCATAAATAGTTCAGTTACGTCCAAAAAAATGTGGGAACAAGTCCACAAGTTTAACAGAAGCTTTTCTCCTTACACAATTCCTTTCTTAACAGCTCCAGGTACACAGACAAATATAGAGGAACAGGCAAACATCTTGGGAGAACATTTCTCAAACATTTCTAGTTCTTCACACTACACAGAAACATTTTTAAAGCATAAACATGCAGTGGAGAAACATAGACTTCCAACAACGGGCTGCACAAAAGAACCGTACAATGGTTTAATAACACTCCAAGAAATAAACGAAGTTCTCTCGGCCGGAAAAAAGACGGCACCTGGCCCTGACAATATACATTACGAAATGCTAGCACATCTTTCCCAGCCATCTGTGGAGGCGCTCTTGAAGTTTTTTAACCAAGTGTGGGTGCTCGGAAGATTGCCGAAAGCCTGGAAGAAAGCAGTTATTGTACCATTCCTGAAATCCGGAAAACAACCAACATCCCCTACTAGTTACAGGCCGATAGCCCTTACCAGCTGCCTTGCCAAATCATTCGAAAGTGTGCTGAATAAAAGACTAACTTTTCTGATTGAATCTCTTGAGCTTATTGACATCCATCAGTGCGGTTTTAAGAAAGCATGCTCAACAACAGACCACTTAACTCGCCTGGAAAATACTGTCCGAGAGGCTTTTATACACAGACAGCACTGTCTTGCCGTCTTTTTTGACCTCGAGAAAGCATACGACACCACCTGGAGGTTCGGCATCCTTCGTGACTTAGCAGATCTTGGCATCCGTGGCAGGATGTTGAACTGCCTGAAGGACTTCCTTTCCGACCGCTCATTTCAAGTGCGCCTAGGATCAACCGTGTCCAGGGGCTTCGTTCAAGAGAACGGGGTTCCTCAGGGGTGTATTTTGAGCACGACATTGTTTGTTATTAAAGTAAATTCCATAGCCAAAGTAATACCGAAGGCCATTATGTATTCCGTCTATGTTGACGATCTGCAAATAGCCTGCACATCCTCAAACCTGGTAACATGCGAGAGACAAATACAGCTGACAATGGATAAACTGGTGACCTGGGCAGACGAGAACGGTTTCCGGTTTTCCACACAGAAAACCGTGGCCATTCTTTTCTCTATTAAGCGAGGCTTACAGGCTGACCCATTTATACACCTGAACAAAACACAGCTACCGGTGAAAAATGAGCACAAATTCCTAGGCGTAACCTTTGACAAAAAGCTCACTTTCCTGCCTCATATAAATGCACTGAAAAAGAAAGCCTCCCGATCCCTCAACATACTCAAAGTACTGTCACGAAAACATTGGGGTGCCGACAGGACATGCCTTCTAAAAATTTACCGCTCTGTAGTACGCTCTACCCTTGATTATGGATGTATAGTGTATGGGTCAGCGAGACCATCATACCTTAAACGACTAGATACAGTGCATAACTTGGGTTTGCGTCTCTCCACTGGTGCTTACAGGACATCACCCATTAACAGTCTTTATGTAGAAACCAACGAACCGTCACTCGAGGACCGAAGAACCATGCTCACGTGCTCGTACGTTTTAAAAATCCGTTCGCTTCCCAAACACCTATGTTACCCCATAGTCACAAAGTGCCCATCAAGAACACTTTTTAACAACAAACCACAAGCTATCAGGCCACTCCTCCTGCGTTTTGAAGAGATGTGTCAAAACCTCGGAGTACTGGACACATTACCTGCCATTGCTCGAAGACGAGCTCCACTGCCTCCATGGCACAATTTTCCGGCAATCTGTGATTTTACCCTTACGCAGTTCCAAAAAAAACAAACTCCAAAACAACATATAGTACAGGAATTCCTTGCACTCGAAGAAAAATACAGTAGTTTTACGGACTTTTACACTGACGGTTCAAAAACGAATGTGTACGTAGGAAGCGCAGTGGTGCGAGGAAATTCGGAGACAGCAATGCGACTTCCACAGTGCGCATCCATCTTCAGCGCAGAATGTTACGCAGTATGTGTGGCAACAAAAAAAATATTAAATGAGAACCTCAAAAACACTATTATTTACACAGACTCTTTAAGTGTACTTACAGCCCTCCACTCTAGAAACGCAACCACTCCCATACTTGGGGACATCATACACAACATTGTAACAGCAACAGCTCGAGGACAAAACATTAAACTCTGCTGGGTCCCGAGCCACGTCGGAATAAAAGGAAATGAGAGAGCAGATTTGTGTGCCGCTCAAGCTCGGGGCAAGGAAATAAAAAAAGTAGATATACCCTTTAATGACTGCATGAAATTAGTTCAACAGAAATTAAGACAAAAATGGCAGTCGCGTTGGAACAGCGAAGTGAATAATAAACTGCACTTTGTAAAACCAGTTTTGGGTGAATTTAAGTCATGTGTGCACCAGGAACGTTTTAAAGAAGTGGTTTTATGCCGTCTGCGAATAGGCCACACGCACCTCACGCACAACTTCCTGCTAACAAAACAAGATAAACCTGGTTGCGAGGAATGCGGAGAAGAACTTACTGTTAACCACATTCTATTCTCATGTGTGAAACTAGAAAAACTAAGAAAAAAGTACTTCACTCAATTTTATCATGAATACATTCCTTTTCACCCAACATTGCTCTTAGCTGATAATGCCATTGTTAACATACCCTCCGTTTTTAGCTTTTTAAAAGCAGCGGGCGTCCTCGAAAAACTGTAATTTTTGAACCACTGGTTCCCTTTATTACATGATACACCTCAGCCACTTTCTCATTCCTGAGAAGTAGGCTGAGGCTTTTTATTTGATTGGTTGGGAGCCTCAGGATCCTTGCCTAGCCAAGGATAGCCGCTAAGGCTGCCTGACCTTCTTTAAGGCTTTTACCATTAGCGATTTCCAAATTTCTTCTCTTCTTTTACTAGGCAGCACAATGTTTTTAGGTCATCTACGCCATCGGCATTTTTTGATATTCGTAAACATTCTACAGAAAGCCAATTCTACACCTTGAGTTTGGCGCATGATGGCCTTAGCTGCCTATGTGCCATAAAACCCAACACCAACACCAACATTAAACCGGGGTTGCACTTCCTTTTGGTAATGTGCTCAGCCTAGCCTCGCGTCTAGTGCTCTGTTGCTCTGCATTTTTTGCCATGTGTTTCTTGGCGTTTCAGAAAAGCTTTGAAAATATTTACGTCAATGTAAATAGAATATATTTTCACGGTAATAAATATCATACCTAAAGGAAAAGTTGTGGCGATGGCGTAGTGGTCTGAAGCAGCGGCCAGCGGAACTCATTTTTTCGCGCCGCCATGGGTTTGGACCCCGCTCGCCCAGCTATAAAGTTTTTTTTTAATTCTTCAGTATCTTATCCCCTGTACGATGTTGGCTTTCCGCTGCAGTGATGCTCTTATGCTGTCGCTTAAAATAAAATATTATTCAGGCCACATGAAATCTAAACGGCGCGCTAAATTACAGCATTTGAGCTGAATACTGGTAATCACTAACTCCCTGAGTCTGGAGTGAACGATTCCTGGGGTTGCAGTTTTAGTGCTCTAGCACTTCCAATTTGCCGAGAAGTGGTTGTCTGTCTGTCCGAAGTGTGCTTATAGCACGTGAGCCACCTTGGTCACGTGACGCTGTGACGTCATCACAAGCTGCCCACCGGATTGTGAACAAACTGCTCACCAATTCTACGGCAGTCCAAGTCTACAATAATGTAATGTCACGCAAACTTACACCATATAATATATCAACCAGAGTAAGCCAGTTGAGGCCAAGCAAAAGCCAAGAAAGTCAAGATAAAACATGCAAAACTACCCGCCGCAGTGGCTCAGTGGTTAGGGCGCTCGGCTACTGATCCGGAGTTCCCGAGTTCGAAGCTGACCGCGGTGGCTGCGTTTTTATGAAGGAAAAACGCTGAGGCGCAGGTGTGCTGTGTGAGGTCAGTGCACGTTAAAGGTCCCCAGGTGGTCGAAATTATTCCGGAGCCTTCCACTACGGCACATCTTTCTTCCTTTCTTCTTTTACTTCCTCCTTTATCCCTTCACTTACGGCGCGGTTCAGGTGTCCAACGATAGATGAGACAGATACTGTGCCAATTCTATTCCCCCAAAACCAATTATTTGTTTAAACCAAGCAAAATCCGGGATAATGTGCTAAATGCATCATAATTCGTGGTTAACGCCAAGCTAAACTACCCATGATTTTTTTGCTTGTACGTCTACGCATTACAAAAACGCTGAGTGTGAATTCTCTATCATGATGGCAAGATATTTGGTTCATGAAATGAGGGGCTTGATTTTGTGCTCTCAAGTGTCACAAATGAGTGAAATAAACCAAGGGATGTTCTTGTTATTTCGAGATCGTCAATGCAAGGCTGAGCGAGCGATGAATCAGACTAAGGTGGTTAAGCTGCTTCTTTATTTCAATGGTAGGAAACAGTGGTTCACTTTGCCCAGCACATTGCAGCCCCGCTTTACTATACTGCAATACCATCGAAAATAGAAAGTACAAATAAGCTAAGACCGTACTGAACTGCCCACAGTGTGAATGAAACGATTCTACGCCGCCAACAGGATTTGATTAGAGAGAAAAATTTCGCAGAAGCATTTTTTGCGCTTTAACTAGTTCTTTTAAACCTCGCTGAGCTGAAATAAGACTTCGTTCCGAGAAAAAATCCTTAGAACTTGAGAATTCAAGAGCCTTACTAGGATGCCCATCTCTGGTCCAAAATGAGCATCTGAAAATGCGATTGGCCGTATGGGTGTAAACGTGATGAGAATTTATTAACCAAAAACTCGTGTTGGTTCATCGCAGACCAAAATCGGCTTTCTTTCAACATAAACCATACCGTGGGAATTTTATTACGTTTTAGCACCTCAACTTAGGAACTGGGGGTCAGCTTTGCACTTGCCTTCCTTTCTTCTCTCTACTGTAACGGAAGAGGCAGCGCCGGGGCCCGTAGTCGGTGGTTTTCTCTACACTTTACTTAATCACCAAATTACAAATGAAGGGCGCTGAAATATTTCATCGAGGGCAGTGGCATCCTCGGGAATTAGTACTTGGCGAAAACGATGAAAGCAGTGGCTCCAAACCTCTTATCTGTGTATAGCGCGCAATTCTTTCGGTACCCATAGGCCCTTAGCACAAAGAAACCGCACTTGAGTAACAGGTCAAATGCTTGTCAATTTTTCTGGCTGACTCCCCTACATCAAATTGTACTTCATGGCCTCTTGCGATCCATCAACGGTGTGAAAACAAATTTGAAAGCGCAGAGACGGGTGGTAAAGACGGGTAATTACTTACGCACGCCTACGGGAAGATACGGCAATGCGGTCCCAAAATTCGGCGTACCAAGACAAGCATGCAATTAGACTGGATTGGCCAGACGAAATCATTCTTATTTCAGGAACAGGCATGACATAATAAAGTTAAGTATGGTACTTCCATGCACGAAAATCACCATGCCACTCAGAAATCCTTTTATAAGTTGTACAAACTAGCGCTAATTTCAGCAGTTTGGCCTACCAATGAAGCAGTACATTCATGCACCCTGCCGGCGCTGATTGCTGCACTGCGGCACCCAAGCATCTTTGCTCTCCAGGTCGTGCTGAGCTACGTCAAGGTGTGGTGCGAAGGGATAAAAGCTGCCGTTTAGTTACAGCGTTCTTTCAGCCCCTACAATGCCCTTCAGTCCCACTCGACCATCTGCTTAATGCGAATAAGACTGGTCGGACGTCGCAGTAACTGACAAGGGTTGTCTTCAAGAGATTAAGGGGGGAGGGGGGCATTTATACTTGGCCTAAATACATGACGCGATAGCGCTATTGGGTTAATGTCCATATGCCCGCAATCGGTAATACTCGACCTTGCATTCATAGATACCTAGGGGTCATCAAACCCCTACTGGCGCAGTGGTACAGCTGTTGGCTTATGCCACCCAAGTTGCTCTTCCCGAGCAACCTATCGCGACTAATCATCGCGACAATAGCCGTGGTCTGTTTGTTAACAGTCTGGTGGGCAGCTTGTGATGAAGCTACAAGGCCACGTGACCACCTAGGTTGCCGGCTGCGAAGCTTGAGTCGCAAACGCTGAAGTCATAAATTCTCTCTCCCCCCCCCCCCCCCCCCCCCCCAGTGGCTGTGTGCTAACGCTCTCGCGTTAAAAAAGGCACCACCTTCATGCCATCGGCGAGCCCGGCGTTTCTTCGTGCTGGCATTTCAGGAGTGCCTCTAACCCACAGTCCTCTTCCTGGGAGCTTGGCATGTTTTCATGTCTTCAGTGTAATAAAATTTTTGAGAAAAAAGATATTTTCTGGCATGTGTGTAAAGATCTACTTTTTTTCCTTCTGACTTATTCGTTTATTTTACGACGTTACTTTATAATTATTCACGGGCAATTTATGCAAAATTTCTGTGAAGATCAATTTAGTGTTATGAAGGAAGTCTGATTTTAAAATTTTTCCTTCCAATAATGTATTGAAAACTTGTAAAATGTCTGTGAAGTTCAGTTTTCTGTTTTCAGTTTGTCTGTTATTTCACAATTTTTTATTCTATCATGCACAGAAAATCTATTAATATAAACTGAGTTCTGGTGTCTTGTCAGCCATCCAGTTAATTTAGATGTATTTTTCTTTTTGATTTGTAGAAAATATATTTGACAATCGTGCAAAGTTCTATTTCCTGCTTGATTTTCTTTTTCTTTAAATTTATCTTTCAGCGCAAAACAATGCTTGAATGCAAGCATTTAAAGAAAGTGCACTTGATTTACATATACAATCTTTACGTCGCTTACAACAATGAAAGTGTGAGAATGGCCAAAGGATGAATATTACAGCAGGAAGTTCTCATCCTGGCGCATGCATAAGCAGCAATAAAAGTACCGTGTTTCCATTATCCGCTGCTCGAGAGAAGTAGGCTGAACTTAATTTAACGGTATTTAAATATGAAATCTTTGCACAATTAACGCACTTATTTTCATTGGTGTAGCATTGTCGGAGAACAAAAGGCAAATACAGCTTGATATTAGAGAGCACTTTATTGAAACTGAACTGAAAACATGGGACCATGAGAATTAAGCAGTCTCCTCCGAAAGTCTTTCTGACCACGGCACTTATTCGTGCAATAATAAAACAATTATGACAATAGCAAAAACATGTGTTGTCCTAGAAACGCTAAGAGAAACAAGAAATTTAAAAGTAGTCCTTAAGTGTAGTTTTAAGTGGAGCAACTCATGGTGCCAGGCAATGTTGCTTTTCATCTGCATTTTCCACCTTGGTGCCTCTTGCAGAGTTAATAGCTGCAATATCCCTGAAACAAAGAGCCACGAGCTAAGAGTAACGATGAGGCACAAGAACTAGATACTTATTATTGTAATTGAAAGAGAAAAATATATATTTTGCAAACTCGCACAAACGCTCTGACAGCTGCAAAACCAAGATGAGTTAAAAAATCAGGTCCCATGTATAACCCGCTATGTTCTGAGTGGTAAAAGCTAAGCAAAAAAAAAGAAACACTAATCTTCCTGTTCCCGCCTAGAAAGAACTCAAGCTTTGTGAGGAACCACCTTCCTGCTCAAAACTCTTTGGCCAGCTGCTCAAAATGATAAAGCAGCAAGATTCATTTTATCGAAAATCTCACATCACCATTAGTCGGAGGTGCTGCTAGGCGGAAAGAGGACATGATGCCTACAGGCATCATGTGCTAGAGGCATCATGTAGACATTTTCACTGTTTATGAGGCGCATGTGTTTGTTGAGTTTCCTGTCATACACGTACCATCGGAGACAGAAGTCTCTTGGACTCTAGTAAAGCCATTTCAACGCTGTTTCACAGTGACCACACCATTTTACCGCCAAATAATAAAGAACTGAAGATCCCCTTTCATCTCTACAAGTGAGGTTTTGATTCGGCAGGTAATAATAAAGCTGTTGGCTGCATTCGCAGCTTTCGCAACCTAAAAACGTTTTTGAGAACTGAAAGGATAGCACAAGATGCAATGTGCTTTAACGAAACGATAGGTATTTCTGCCTTTCTTCTTGGTAAAACAGTTTCACAACGCAGAACCCTCCAATCAAAAAACAAAGCCTGAATGCCGTTCACCTATTTCATTACCTTAGGTGCTGGTGAGATATGCGGCGGACCAAGAGATTTGTGAGGAGCGGGAGGACGAGAGGGAGCTTCTGTCCCCGCCCCAAAAACATCATGATGCCTTCGAGGAGTATTGTATTGTATTGGGTATTATGGCGCATAAGCAACTTAGGTTATCTTGCGCCAAACACACGGTATAATTTATTTAAAAAATTAGGTGTCCTCAGCGAAAGTCCTTGTCCCGACAAGGACTCCGAGGATCCCATTAAATCGAATGCAGACCTCAGCTTTCTTCTCAGGACTGAGAAAAAGTATGAGGTGCGTCATAAAATGCGCGAAAGCACGGGGGAAAAAATTTTAGAATTAATAGTTCTGCGAGATTTGATATCATATTTTGTTTAAAATGGCCGCGTCTTTCAAAAAATTAAAAACAGGTGAAGTTCTTACAAGTGGATTATCTCCTAAATGTAAATTGGGATGGAAGGGAATGCGTTCATCGTAAAAAAGAGCAAATATTTCTTTCTTAGCCGTTCAAGTTGTGAGCACGAGAATAAAATGTGATGAACTGTCTGCTCATCTCCACATTTCTCACATAACGGTTTGTCTTGTTTTGTCAGTAAAAAGTTTTGTGTGAGGTGTGTGTGTCCGATGCGCAGGCGGCATAAAATTATTTCTATAAAACGTTCCTGATGCCTGCATGATCTCCATTCTCCCAGAATAGGTTTTACTAAATGTAGTATGCTATTTTATTCACTATTCTATGTACACTGCCATTTTTCTGTAAGTTTATTTTTTACTAACTTCATGCAATCTGCATAGGGTATATTTACAGTCTGGACTTTCGTATGGCGAGCTTGAGCAGCGCACGTGTCAGCTCTCTCGTTGCCACGAATTCCGAGATGGCTTGGTATCCAACAGAGCTTAATTTCATGTCCTTGTGATTCAGCAGTTATTATGTCATGTATATTTCCTAATAAAGGTTCCTTTACGTTTCTGGCTTTCAGTGCTGTGATTGCACTCAGCGAGTCCATGTAGGTAATAGTGTTTTGAATGTTCTTTTAGACTATTTTTGATACAGCCACCGAAATGGCATAACATTCAGCTGAGAAAATTGACGTGCACTGAGGTAACCGAACTACCTGTTCCCATTTGTCTTGCACCACATCGCTTCCGACGTAAAGTGATGTTTTAGAACAGTCTGTATAAAATGCTGTGTATTCTTTGTACTTTTCCTCTAGTGCCAAAAATTCTTGTAGTATATGTTCACGCGGAGTTTGCTTTTTCTGAAATTGTGTCATTGTGTAGTCCCCTATACAGCAGGAAAGGTGTACCAAGGTGGCAGTGGTTTGGGTCTCTGGGCGACATCAGGTAGTGCGTCTAAAAACCCAATACCTGCAAACTTTCTTCAAAACGGAGGATAAGGGGTCTCGTCGCATTCGGTTTGTTACTAAAAAGCTGCTTAGACGGGCACTTCTTAACTATGGAGTAGCAGAGATGTTTTGGTAGTGAACGGGTTTTTAGGACGTATGCACATGTGAGCATGGCTCTTCTATCTGCGAGGGCTGGTTCGTTACATTCGACATATAGGCTATTTATTGGTGATGTCCTGTATGCCCCACTTGCAAGGCGCAAAGCTGAATTATGTACTGGGTCTAATTGCTTAAGGTAGGATGGTCGAGCTGAGTCGTTTACTATACACCCATAAAATAGGCAAGGGCGAACTATGCTGTGGTAGATGTGCAAGAGGCAGGTTCTATCAGACCCCCAGCGTCTATGTGAAAGCACCTTTAAGATATTTAAGGATCGAGAAGTTTTCTTCTTCAGGTTCTTTATGTGGGGCAAGAAGGTCAGTTTTTTGTCAAACGTTATGCCCAGAAATTTGTGTTCACTTTTTATTGGTAATTCGGTTTCGTTCAGGTGTAGTCTAGGATCTGTCTGTAGGCCACGTTTGAGTGAGAAAACAATGGCCACTGTTTTCTGTGGGGAGAACCGGAAACCATTTCGGTCAGACCATGTTGAAAGTTTATTTGTTGTTAACTGCACTTGTCTTTCGCATGTTGAAATGTTTGAGGACGTGCAGGCTATCTGCATATCATCGACATAGATCGAATACATAACAGACCTTGGAATTATTTTGCAAATATAATTCATTTTAACAACAAAGAGCGTCGTGCTTAAGACACTTCCTTGAGGCACTCCATTTTCCTGAATGAAAATTCTCGAGAAGGTTGAACCGAGGCATACATTGAATGAACGGTTTGACAGGAAATCCTTTAGGCAGTTCAACATCCTGCCACGAATGCCAAGTTCAGCCAAGTCGTGAAGAGTTCCGTACCTCCAAGTTGTGTCATATGCTTTCTCTAAATCGAAAAAAAAACAGCAAGACATTGTTGTTTGTGTATGAAGGCCGCACGGACAGTATTTTCAAGGCGAACTAGGTGGTCTGTTTTAGAGGATGTCTTTTTGGAACCGTACTGATGGACATCTAGAAGCTTACGGGCTTCTAGCACGAAGGTTAATCTAATATTCACGATACTTGCAAATGATTTTGCAAGGCAGCTGGAGGGGGCTATGGGCCTATAACTATTGGGAGAGGTTGATGGTTTTTCGGGTTTTAAAAATGGAACGATGATGGCCTTCTTCCAGGTTTCGGGTAGTTTACCCGACACACAGACCTTATTAAAAAACTTTAAAAGTGCCTCTACGGCAGGTTCGGATAGGCGGGACAGCATTTGATAGTGTATTCCATCCGGGCCCGGTGCTGTCTGTTTGCCAGCAGACAAAACTGTGCTGATTTCTTGAACTGTAAATAAATTATTATATGGTTCATTTCTATCACCACTTGTAAGAAGTCTTTGTTTCTCGGCTGTGCTTTTGTACCTTAGAAATGATTCTGTGTAGTGTGATGAACTGTTAACTACCGAAAAATATTCGCCTAAAATATCTGCCTGTTTTTCGATGTTTGTCTGTATACCAGGAGCTGATAGGAGGGGAAGTGTGAATGGGGAGTATTTACAATCTAGCTTTAGTACTTTCTCCCACATTTCATTTGATGTGGTGGAGCGACTTATTGATGTCACGTAACTTTACCAAAAAGTTTTTTCAGCATTACGGCGGATATATGTGGCTTCTGCCCTTGCCTTTTTAAAGTTTATGAGACTTTCCTTATGCTCTGTTCTGTTTCTTCTTAGCTAGTCTACATTCTTTTATATACTAGGTTTTGTGGTTTCCTTTCACCACTTCAGAAGATTGAGGTATAGCCTGGCGCGCAGCAGAGATAATGCAGTTTGTGATAATTTCATTAAGTTCATCTATACTTAAGTTATATTGATCTATTTTTTCTAAGCTGGCATTTTTCTGAAACAGTGCCCAGTTGGCGAAATTGAGTTTCCAGCGTCGTGGTTTCGTAGGAATGATTTGCGGAGATGATGTTAGGCTTATAAGAACGGGTAGATGATCGCTACCATACGGGTTGTACAAGACATTCCATTTAAGAGCAGTAAAAACAGAAGGCGATGTAAGAGTCAAATCTATGCAGCTCCATTTTCCGGAGCTTGGAGAACAATATGTGTGTTTGCCCCTGTTGAGCAGGCTTATATTGTTGCATAGAATAAAATCTAAGATACAGCCTCTAATGTCAGTTTGTTCGCTTCCCCACAATTTGGAGTGAGCATTAAAATCGCCGACTAACAGATATGGGCCAATAATTGTTTTAAACGGTCTTCTAAGTCATGGAGTGTTACTGTCATGTGTGATTGGAAGTATACGGAACATACTGTAATTGTTTTAAAAAGTACCACAGATACTGCAACGGCTTCAAACGAAGTTTGAAGCTTGACTTCACGTGTGGCCATGTTACTTTGAACGACTATGGCGGTACCTCCTGAGAGCCTATTTGGTTGCTCTCGGTCGTGGCGAAAGACTTTATATTTACTTAAAATATTTTTACGTTTTGATCCCAAGTTTGTCTCCTGGAGACTGAAGACACAAAACAACCGGATAATATATAGCAAGAATATCTGTTACGTCACTGTAGTTTTTTAGTATGCCTCGACAGTTCCAGTGAATTAGGAACATCTATTAACTTTTGGTGATATATTTAAAAACCTATGCTCCCGGTTTTGTGGGGCCTGTTATTGGAGTTTTTGCTCCCTTTTGTGTTCAAGGGAGTTCCGCCGCCGCTGCTGCGGAGGCGGGCTACTGCTTATATCCATCGCCTCATGCGAGGCGATCGATTTCCGCGGAGAACCCGCGGGGTTGCGGATTTGTGGCTTCTCCCTACGGGGGGAAGCCGTGCGGTCTACCGGATCAGCGAGCCTTTCTTTTGAAAGGACAGGGAAGCCTTGGCTGCACCTGTCAAAGATGAGCATGGCCCTGCCTGGGCAGTGGCCTGAAGTTGGGGTCGTGTGGTGTATCACCAATCCCGCCAACTTTGGTTGTGCCAGAGGCCGCCGTCAGCTGCACCTCTGGAATGTCAATGGTGCCGACACCGGAGTGCCGTTCGAGTGGGGGACGGGCCAGGCACACATCAACGATGGTGTACTGTGTGCCCACTGTCACCAGACGCCGCTCGGCCCCCCGGCGCACGGCGTCAACATATGACCTGGCTGTCTCTTCCTTAAACTTTTTCCTTGCCTCAGGGTAAGATATGTCTTCTAGTACTTTTAGATTGATGATTTGTTTTTCTTTCTTGAAAACTTCACAGGTTCGCGAGTAGGCTGCGTGTGGACCTTTGCGATTCGCACATTTTGTTTCAGTTTCTTGGCAGTTGTGTGTTTCATCTTCGGTTTCTGCACATTTGCCACAGGTCTCCTTGCCTCTGCATGTCTTGCTGCCATGGCCATGCCTCTGGCATTTGAAACATCTCCTAGGTTTAGGAACGTACGGGCGCACTGGGCACCTGATGAATGCAACTCGGACGGACTCGGGCAAACGAGTGCTGCCGAATGTTAGAACGATGTGAGGTGTTGTTTTTTCTTCTCCGTTACGCCTTATTGTGATGCGGCAAAGGGACGTCACGTTTCGGTCACGCAAATTCACGAGGAGCTCTTTTTCATCCTCTGTCATTAGCAAGCGCTCAGAAATTACTCCCTGAACGCTGTTCAGGCTTCTGTGGGGTGTTACAATAATGACAAGATCGGCAAGTTTCTCTTGTTTGAGTAATGCATCACTCTGCTTTTTGGATTTCACTTGTACAAGAAGATCTCCTGAGCATAGTTTTTTGCTTCATATTCCTCGCCTATATTAGACACTAGCCACTTTTGTATTACAAACACTGAGAGTGCTGCCACTGGAGCGTTTTGCTCAACAGTGAGGACTATCAGGAACTGTGGGAAATTTTCAATAGATTTTGCAGTTGGAACTGTGATTCCTTTGGTGCGGTACCGTTTCCGGTTCTGACCGTTTTTTTGAGGGGGGACATTGAGAATCCATGCGGCATGTATGGATTAAGGGTTGCTATTCTGTCACTTGTGCTTCACCGTTATAAAGGCACAAGAAGGTCCCGGAGCCCCCACCTGGTATACAGATGGACAGCCCGTCGGCCGAGGCTTGACCATGGCCCCAACCGCCACCGTTCATGGTTTCTACCCTTCACCCTAAAACCTATCGCCACGGTGCGGATGACAGCTTCGGTATGGGAGCTGGGGTCAGTGGTGGCGCCAAGCACCACCACCTTGAGACTCAAGGTGCCCTTGCAGGAGTTCGAGGAGTACTTTGCCTCGTGTCGTTACTACGATGACTGGGTATGCCATGCATAGTTAGGCTTAAGAGCAAGTTCGCCCATTTATTTAAAAAGATATGCCGCCACAGTCTGAAAGACGTTGAAGTAATGAGCATTAGCTCCTCGTTAGCGGAATCTATCGTCCATGGGGTGTATTACTACGTCAATACGCCAGTTTAGATACCTCACGGCAAGCGGGCGCCTACCGCCTTTAGGTCGGATATTTATTACCAATTTGTGCCGAAAAAGTTTTTCGACTCCTTGGGAGACCATTTTTCATTACCTGAAGGCGGTAGGTGCCCGGCTACCATGAGGTATGAAATTGTTAGCTGCCGAGTGTTGACGTTACGGCCGTCACATTAAGCCTAAATATAACTAATACCCTAAATAGATAATCTTGGTGTCTAGAATGTCCTACTCAATGAGCCCGTTACGAATATGCCAGTAGCTAGATCCTGATGTGATCGAATAATTATTTATAACCAAATAACTTTAAACCGAAGCACAAATAAATATCGACTTCATTAGTTAATATTGGTATCTAACGTGTTGTACTCATCTAGAGCATTCCAAATAGCTAATTCATTTTATGATGACCTCATTAATTACTTAGTTATAAGCGATTAAGCATAGCCGCAGTACTAGTTAACTATGGTATCACATAATCAGTGACCTCACCAATCAATCACCAATTCAATACAGTAATGAAGTAATCAGTCAATCAACAATTGGGCTGCTATATCGATTCACTATGGAGCTGTCATCTTCCATTCCTCGCACTTAGCAAATATCACGCCGAAGAGAGGTGGTGCATACCCGAAGAAATCGAGAAACGCGGGGAATAAGAGCTTACTCTCTAAAAACGAGGACTATTTCTGATTTATGTCATTACGGCGGGGGAAAATAACCAAAATGAAAGAGACTGCGCCCATTTATAGCCAGCTCTCGCTTAAAAAATGCAGCAGCGACGCAGTATATGGTACGGGGCGTGTGGGCAGGGCGCAGTCATGCTGTCAACGCTAACAGCGCAAGCAACGCAAGCATCTCAACGCAAAGTCCGCTGGCTTGCTTACGCACGCAAGACGCAGGGCTTGCGTTTGCGGTCTGTGATGCGCACTACCATCCCTGCAAGCTCCTTGCGTACGCCAAGCCTCTGCGGACGCACAACCTAAAAAAATTACAGTATTGCATTTAAACGGTCACAGAAAAGGGTGTTTGAGGTTGTCTATAAAACGCTCGCGTTAGCTAGAGTACAGGGCAACGAGCGTTCACGCCGCGTAGCAGACCTCAAAAGCGAGCCAATAATTTACAATACAATTTTCTGCGCTTAGTGGCGACCTGCGGTGCTGGAATTTCGCCTGAATCCACGATCGTCATGTCATGTAGCACCGGTGATGTCAGCAGCGGACTGCTAGCATTGGCTCGCGCGCTTCGGCAGCCGGCGGAGGGGGCGAGAGCGATGGGCCGGCGCTAGAGCGTCGACATTTCAGCGTGGAAAAAGAGACGAGAGGAAAGGGAAAGGCGCGAAGGCGAATAAATTGAAATGTTCACTCCAGATAAATGAGCTTTTAAAACACTCATCTAAAAAATCTTGCTGGAAGATATTTATAAAGCGGCGTCCTTCGGTATCCTAGACACATCGCATCTTTCATTAGACCCCCTTTCACAGCCCCTTTAAGTCTGCTTAGTGGCGAAAATGCGAAAGGCTTTCGCGGTCCTCTTTTTTCCTCCATTTTTCTATTTTCTGTCATTTTTGTTTATTTTTGGTTTTTACGCGACCGCGTATACAGCTCGTTCGATCCAAAAGCTGTCAGCGTCGTAGTAGTAGTAGTAGTGGGAGTTGTCAGCACCGCGCGTCGGAAATATTCCTACTCTTAGAGCGCGGTTCGGGTGTCCACCGAGATGTGTGAGTAGGCGTCATTTCCTTTCCTTAAATTGTGCAACTGGCAAGGCGTCGCGCCGAACGGGCGATGGCGTTCCGTGGACTCCTTGGCAATGCTGCAACACGCTGTCGTGTCCCCCTCTTAAAGAAGAAGATGAAGCGTCCTGCAATGTTTTTATAGCGAGAGCTACACTACGCTAGCCGGAGTGATTTCGTTCGTCTTGGACATCTGTTCCTAATACTCAAGCGCCAGATTCACCACAGGTGCACCGCGCGTGACGTCACAGCTGCGCCGCTGCCGCCACCGCCACCGACTCCGCCGCCTCATTCTACTGTCGCTGGGCGTTGACGCCCCGACTAGCTATGCGCCTTACTGCGCATGCTCGTGTGGTCAAATGAATACGGGAAGCGATGCGCTCGGCCGTAAGTTGCAAGCCATGGAAGAAGAAAAGCTTGCGGCACCAACGTAGGCTTTGGGAAATGAGCTTGATGGACCCCAAAGTCGTTTCCCGGGCTGTTCGGCACAACTAACCCTCAGAGGGTGACATCAGTTCGGCTCCATCATTTTATGCCCATTTCGGAAGGTATACTAGGCCTAGCAGAGCTAAGCCTCCGCAATTTTTATTTCGTATTTTTATTTTTTATTTCTTTCATTTTTTAGCTTTATTTATATTGTTACGACCAGGGGTTTATTCAGACTACGACGGGCGACTGAAACCAGCTGGGTCCACTTGCCGAGCACGAGACGCAACCACTTCGTCCTCCTCCTCGTCTGCATAGTCAGCAATGCCGACCAAGATGCCGACCAAATAGAATAAGTATAGCCTTTTCATGGGCGTCACACTTCCCCCTACGCAGCCGAAGCCCGCAGGGCGAGTTAAAAAGCACCGCGCGAAAGGTAGGCCTTCAGCCGGGCAACGCGAGTCACTTCAGTTCGTGCAGAACGACGGCCGCTTGCCGTGAGACGCCCTATGTCGCAATTGAGCTTGCTAATTTGCTCAATAATAACATAGGGTCCATCGCAGTGGCACATCAGCTTGTGGGACAATCCCCGCTTTCGGACAGGCCGCCACAACAAGACCAAATCCTTTGGGCTGTAAGTGTCGCGATGGCTGTGGGCATCGTAGCGCGTTGGACAGATCTTGGAAGGCGGGGATACGAGGGCGGACAAGGCGCCGGGCCTCTTCGGCGAGACAAAGTGTCTCGGTGATGGAGGGATATTCATGAGGCTCGGCAGAAAAATGGTAGTATGGTGTCCAGGGTGTAGCGGGGGGGGGGGGGGGGGGTGCGAACATAGAGTAAAAAAGGGGCCGAACCCAGAAGTCTCATGGCACGCGGTATTGAAAGCGTAAGTTATGAACGGCAGGACGCTGTCCCAGTTTTTTGTACTTTTAATCAACGTACATTGACAGCATGTTAGTAATCATTCTGTTCGAGCGCTCAGTTAGCCTATTCATGTGGGGTTGGTAAGGCGAGGAATGGCGAAAATGCGATGAGCAAGAACGGAAAAGCTGCTTCGTGACGTCAGCGGTGAACTGCCGACAATGGTCGCTGATGGTAACTTTTGTGGGTCCATGGCGGAGAACTATGGAGTGCAACTTAAGTGTGGGAAGCCCTTCTATGGGTTGCCCGTACAGCACCTTGAGGGAGCCACGGTGGTTTTGTGTGGGCAAAGAGATAGTATTGCCGCCTTAGAGGACACATGATACGCTGTAAACCAGCATAGGGTTGCAGTTTCGCAATACCGAGTAAGGTAATCAACACAAACCATTATCACAGCAGCAGCGGCAGCGAAGCGTTCAACAGCCATAGGATTCTTTCTGCATTTGCAGGTTAGTTCTTGGGACAGACTATATTTGTTTCATCTGAAGTATTCTGCTGTCGCTGCTGCTGGAATCGCGGTTCATTTATTTTTGCTTTATTTTTTTTGTTTGACCATTGAACATGCCAAACTGCCCCGAACTGTCCACAAGTGGTAGACGACTTACAATCATGCAATTAAAACTTGAAGTTGACATCAATAGCTTTGTGGATAACATTTTTGACAAGTTAGTATTGAATTTTCAATCAGGTTCAATACTTAGGAATAGATATTTTGAAAGAGACGAGCCAGATCGAGTCTCGAGCCCAGGGTAGTATCCCTAACCCAGCACGTAGAGGAGTTGCGCAATAAAAATTCTCTTCTTGCAGCTTACAACTAAGTGTTGTCTAATAACAGCGAGCTAGCAGGCAAGATTGGTGGTCTTGAACAGTATTCAAGAATGAATAACGTTGAAGTGAAAAGCGTTCCTTGCACACAAGGTGGAGATTGTGTAACTATCATACAAACCATTGGCGATAAAACTGGAGGCCTGGTGACCCCGCTGACCTCGATGTGGCTCGTCCTTGTTCCCACAAAAAAAAACAAAGATCAGAGGAACATCCTGGCCCGCTTTTTCTCGAGAAACAAAAAAAGCTGATTTTGTCAGGAAAGCGCGGTAAAACTCGTCTCACCTTGTTAGACATTGATATCGGGGCCTCTGAGGACAGTCCATTTTTTGTCAACGATCACGAGACTGCGAGAAACAAGGCATTGTTCTCTAAGACTTTATCGCTGACGAAAGAAAAAGTGGAAGTTCCTCTGGACGGACAACTGTATGATTAAGGCACGGAAAACGACAGACAGTACGGTGTAACGATTCACTAACAAGTCTGACCGGTCACAAATAGCCTAAACCATTGGCCTCGGCTGCTGTTGTTCCCCCTATTTCCTCCTATTATTCGGCCAATCAACTCAAAAACTTTTTATCGGATTCCTCTCGCTCAGTAATTCACCTAAATGCAAGAAATATTAGAAAAAATATGATGCTATTTTCAACGCTCTCTCTTTGTTCCCAAACCCATTTTCAATTGTCGGAATTTCAGAGACTTAGTTAATTGAGCATGTTAAAAAGTTGTTCTCGTTTCCTGTCATACTCTTCAGAAGTCTCCTACGGACAATTTTCTAAGCATGGTGGAGCTGCCTTATATATATCCCATCACTTCGCTTATAAAAGAAGAATTGACTTTGAATTGAACATACCTGACTGTGAATCTGTTTGGGTCGAATTTCTTTTTCCTAGGCATTGATAATTGAAAACTAATATTTTCCCCTTATTTACCGGTCACCGTCATCACAAGTTTATTTCTGTACCGCACTTCAAAAGAAATTAGGTTTGACACAGTTCGACCATTAATTTACAGCAAAACGAAGTTTGTTTTTTAAGCTCGCATCAACGACAGTCCCTTTCCATTCCTCCTGCTTCAATTGGTCAGCATATCATAGAGGCTAGTGATTTCCCTTTATTTCTGGGAGTGTATTTGGACAGTGATCTAAAGATTCATAAACACATAACTAATATAAAGAAGAAAATGGCATACGCTTTAAGAGTCGTTAATTAAGCCCGTTCATACTTTTCTGCCAGCACAATAATATCCTTAAATTACTTATTTATACACCCACACATCATTTACTGTATAGTATGCTGGGAACCACGTATGCTACTAATCTAAAATCATTGCAGATAATTCAAAATCAAGCCATTCGTATACACCTACAGTTCTTATTACATTAATGCAGCACTTATTTTTCAGGATAACAGCCTCTCCATATCAAAGCTTGTTAGATACTCTCTTAGCATTCCCATGCACAAACTTGTCAACAATATAATCTCTCTTCCTCTCATACCACGGTGTTATCTTGTAAACGAAACGACAACATAACCCGGTTAGAACTCAATAACTATATTGTCCTACCTAAAGTACACACCAAATGACGAGAAACTGGCAATTCATTTCTCATTAATTGCTGTATGGAACACTACACCATCAGAACTAAAAATGCTCATTAAATATTCATCTTTAAACACACATTTTAAACGAGCAATTCTTAGATAAGGACCCTCATTGTGATTAATTTGTTTTCTTTTCTTCTTACATGTATTTTGCACTGCCTCCTAACCTTCCTTAGAATTAGTATGATATATAATTCAGTATGTTTCGGTGGTCTTTTGTTATAGCTTTTTAATAGCATTTATTTCTCTCCCTTGTGTTGGTTTTAAGTTGTACCCCATATGTATATATATAATTTCTCATATCCATCTCATCTGTCACAGCGCTTAAATGTTTTACACGATGTATTTGTTTAGCAGGTCCCACTTCACTCTTTGACTTCGGGACCTCCATATGTATGATATACTGTACGTATGAAATATATTAGCAAATAAAAACTGGTTCTGGTTCTCATTCCAATCATAGGATTTGGGAAATGGGACGAAGTGGGCTATGGCTCACTTGCTCGAACGGTGCGGCAGGTGGTGTCACAGGGTGAAGCTGACGCGACGCAACGCTAGTAGGGCGCTTATATCGTTGACACTAAGTGCAGCTAGAGACGTACCGCTCAGTCATGGCCCGCATTTTCTGTCAATACAATCGCGCCTGGGTACGGTGGAGCATTCGGGCAGCGTATCCGGCAAGGACATTCCACTTCAAGGTACACCCACTATGGTTCTCGCATCTGCTCACGACCCAGTGCACCCTAGAGACGTGCGGCAGCAGTTCCCAGCCGAGAATTCAGACGCACATTGGCGTTCTCTTGTAGTTCAGTAACGCCTCTGGTCTTCAGTGGCTCATGCTACGTTGTCGGTCATCGTGCTTTTTGTCTCGGATGACCCGTGCAGCTACAATGCCTCTCTCTCACGCATTGACACGATACGTTCCAGTACGCGCAGGTTCTAAACTTTGGTGCAGCGTTGAAAAAAGCTGTACCGGGCTCTTTATAAAAGGCAGTTGCCTTTTCAGAGGAGGGATGCTGTCTTGTTTTCAGAGGAGCCGCTCATCAGTAGTCTCTGCAAACATTCCGACTCTTGCCCACGCCAGCAGCCACAACAGTGACTACCTTGAAAGTTCTACCAGCCACAACCATTGCTTACTGTGCCTAAGAACATCATGTTTTTGTAACGCGCCTTTATCACCCGCATCCTCCGGCATACAGCACTCCTCTGCGCATGTCATTTGCAAACCCCTCTGGTTACATTTTCGTTTGCCCGCACATTGTCAGCATTTGTTTCAAGGTAGTAGCTCAGTCTGTACCAACCATTCCCTCAGAGCGGACCCACCCTTTATGCTTGCTAGCACTCCAGCATGCCTGCACCCCTCGGCGTGTTCTTTACGTGCACACAGCGCCCAACGCCCTGATTTCGCCAACACCGAACACCGACACAGCTGTCTTTCTGTGGCCTTCCTTCGGTTTTGTCAGACCGGTAAATTCCACGGGCGCATTCGATGACTACCGTCGAGATTACTGTTCCGTTTAACTTGCTTTATAAGATGCAAATTTATGCCCATGGTAGACCCTCCGCACTCATCTCCCACGTCTGATTCGACTATGTTCAAGACTGATTGCTCGCCATTTAACACCTGTGCATTTCTTCCAACCAAGGCCTCCCGAGTCACGTCTACTACCTCGCTTAGCCACATACGACTTGGATGCGCAATTGAATTGAGATCTCTGTACCTTCGATATACATAGCCTTTCAGTGTTCTGTCGGTGATGATCCTCGCTCGACCACAGTAATAAATGCAGTTTGCGAATGTTACCAATATTGCTGCTTTAAATCTGGTAGTCTTATACCAAAACCGATGTACCCCTGTTTCGATGTACAGATTCGTTGTCCGATTCATTCGTACAGATTAATTTACATACTATTCGTTAAATGCTGGGGGCATTGGTTAAACCCGTTAAACAGGCTTCTCGCCCTGCGAAACTGCTAAGGGAGTCGTCGCATCCCTTTCCAAAAAATGCGATGCCAAACTACTGAAGCTCGCCTTCGCACCATCCTGAAGGGAAGTTGAGTTCCCAGAGCTGTTTTTGGAACAGTTTGACCATGTACTGATTGCAAAGGCGGTCCAGCTGAGAATGAAAAATTCGGCTATTCGTTACTTTTCCTGATAGGTTAAAGCGGCTTCAGCCATTGTGGGCCTTCCAAAAACTGAGGCCTGCTACGTAAACGCCATTGTGATGTAGAAGGAATCTTCGGCAGGTAAAACACTCTTCGAACAGGAGTATTTCTTTATACTTCGGATGCTGGCGCCATTCGGTCACCGACCGACAGAACGGAGCTCGAAACATCTTGGAACAACTTTCTTCCATTATCAGAAGGCTGGGGTTCTTGAGCATTATCGGTAAACCGTTTTCTACGATGATTTCTGACATTCTGATGGATGCTCCCTTGTGCACATGTCATTCAGTACTACAAATCCAGATGTATCACTTAACCAATTGAATTCATTAAGAACCAAAGAGGGCAATCTCATTAGCAATATGAGCACGAAAGTACCAAAGAGTTCGATACAAACACATACACCGTGTCCGAAGAGTTCTAAACAAATATATATATAGTAGCCAATGTAATCAGGACTTTAATGGGAGAAGCAGTAGTGTACAGCAGTGGGGGATCTCGCCGTTAACGAAAGATGAAGCAAGAGAAGCAGCTTGTCCGAGAGGCTCATGTTCTCGCGGCTTTTATTCATCGCTGCATAGCGAGGCATATCTTTCTCCACTTACCAATACGTCTTAATCTGCGGGTGAGTGTCATTCATGCGGAAGCACTGCCAATCTGCATCTTGCGAGAGCCATCGGATGGAACCTAAAGGAAATGCCATATGAACTTCTCTAGGTGGTGTTTTTCTGCTCTGAGTGGCAGATGAAATGTTTTATATATGCTTATGTCCACAGGATTTCCGGAAAAACCTTGGGGAAAGCCATCAAACATATCCTGCGTTTAAAGGATGTGAAAGTGGGATCCTTCCTTACTTTCTATTGGCACGGTACATGATGTCGCTAAAGACAAAGCTTCATATTCCTGATAGAAAGCACAGTAGGACGAACCCGCGCAGGCAAAAGAAAATAAGTTCATTGTTCTCCGAACTTCAGCAAAGCACGCGCAGATCTCTGTTCAAAGAGTACAAAAATGATCCAGGGCAGGACTTGTAATGATATGAAAGATAAACTCTGACAGAGTACTTCGTTAGTGTACTTCGTATTTAGGACTTCCAGCTTTCTGTAGCTTCTGCCGGAAGCATTTTGTCATTATGAAATGTGTTCGGCTGCGATGTGCACAACCACTACTAAATATTATCAGATATTTATAGACATAAAGAAAGCACCTGTAAAGGACATGATGAGCATATAATAAATGCAAGACGAATAAAATTTGCATATTGGAAATTGTATGTGGGTTCCAGCACCAGTAAAGAGCAGTAGCGCTCATGACCTGCCTCGAGGGAGGCGGCTGAAGAATGTACGAAAAAGAGAGCTGTCTCTCACTTTTGCCCGTGCAACCCCCCCCCCCCCCCCCCCCACCGCTCCCGGCCCTACCCGACCGAAACAAGTGGAAGCCGCATTGTCAGCCGTTCCGGCCGATGGGCGTTTGTCGCAAAATTTTTCCTTGCTCCCTGTACTTTATAAAGCATTCTAGCAAGACTCCAACTCATTCATTGATTGCTCTGTGATAAGGTATGACAAGCACAGTTTTTCCCTTTACTAACTACTTTTCCCTTGGCATATATTATTCACCATTCATTCTCAAGTTTAATACAGATCTAACAGCCTATCCACAGTTTCCTGCTTTTCACCCTCTGATATTACTCAGGATTGTACATGAAACTGCAGTGGCATATTTTCTATTATGCTCTCACGCGTAGTTGCGTTGCACATCAGAACTGGTTGCGGCACGTCTGTCGCAATGGTTATGAGTGAATGCGAACCAGAGCTGACAGATGTCACGTGCTTCTTGTTTTAGTTCACAGAGGGAGAACTTGCAACCTGTCTACATTTGCACGGTACACATAAGATTATATGCCTTGCGGATACCGCCATAATGGCACGAGGCTGTTTCTAGTAGAGGTTTGTTCAAAAGAGATATTTCCTTCCGGGTGCGCTCCCCCGTAAAACAATTCATCAGTTACAACTTTAGGGAGGCAGTTGAACTAGTCAAGCACAAAACATAATCTTTGTTTTTTCTCTGCCGAGCACCTTCGCTTCGAATACATAACGGAACCGCTGCAATGCACTTACTTCGCGAATGTAATCGCTTTAGAACAAGTTTTGTTTTAGGTAAATAATAAAAGAGGTAAGCCAGACGTACATTAGTTTCCGCCCCGCAGAACTTCTCTCATTGCATTAAGCCAAGAACAATTACAGGGATTTATGGAGCAACGCCGTAAAAGCACTGATAGGGAATAGATTACTGACAATTAAGCTACTCAGTAAGGTGCCAGGATTGCTTTTTTATTTTTGATAGTTATGCCAGCTTTGTCATTTCGTTTGAGGCAGTAGTTCATGTAGTTATTATTTCAGCTACTCAGTATGGTCAGCCTGCACAATTCGGAAAAATTTAGATGTGACTGCTGTGTTCCCCAGTTCCAGGACAGGACGCAACATTCGTTTAAGATGGCGCGCGCACTAAAAGAAGAGAGTTTATGCCGTACTCAGTGTCCTTTAAGTTACGTAGCAAAGCTTCACTTGTGTCTTCATTATCGTTTGCTACATAATGCGCTATGTGAACGATTACTTTTTCCACATTCAGTCAAGCTTATGCATTCATTGCTGCTGTCATTATCGCGAAGACGGCCTCTTTTTAATGGTGGAAAGATTTCTTTTCCGTGCCTATGAATTCACATTACCAGCTGGTTAACTTAAATCACTTGCTGACTAAGGAAAATGGCGCAGTCTCTGTCTCATATATCGGCCGGCACCTGAACCGCGCCGTAAGGTAAGGGAAGGGATAAAGGAGGAATTGAAAGAAGAAAGGAAGAAGGAGGTGCCGTAGTGGAGGTCGCCAGAATAATTTCGACCACCTGGGGATATTTAACGTTTCATTGACATCGCACAGCACACGGACACCTTTATGTTTCGCGTCCATCGAGACGCGGCCGCCCCGGTCGGGATCGTACCCATGTGACTACGGATCAGTCGCCGAGCGTCCTAACCACTGATCAAGCGCGGCGGGTCCGGTTGACTTAAATAATCTGTTTAGTAACTCTAATACGAAGTTACAGCACTGAACCACAGCTCTGGCTGTGGCTAAATGCAAAGGTACCTAGTGATGTTCAATTTTTTAAAGCGCGTTAAGGGACACCAGCCTTTGATATTAATTTGTGTATCTCGCTATGAGGACCCTATTGGAATTCCTCTGCTCAAGGCCTTTATTCATTTCCTCAGAGAACGAATTCAGAATCCGCCGCTCAATACCATCCAGTGAAAAGAAGAAGGTGTTGAGATTAGCTTCTTCCTTTGTACGCCATGCTGCTTCTGATTGCGACTAAACGATAAACGACCTTTTAAGCACGCTATTTTAAAGTGGCGAAAAGAATTTCGAGAAATAACATCAAGACACATTTAGAGAGAGTGCTACTACAAAAAATTTCAGCGGCCATGCCTTTACTCTGAGCTCTGATATTTAGAGCACATTTCATATGCCAGGTTGCAGTGGATATTAGTGAACGCTTAGAATAGCAGAAAGTTGGGCTAGTTGGTTTATATGCATACTGAAGAAGTTGGCGTAAAACAACGAGGACAAGCGAGAGCGTCTTTGTTTGTCTCGCTTGTCCTCGTTGTTCCGCACCGACTTCTTCGGTATGGATATTAGTGAAATTTAAAAAAAAAATTCTTCTGAGCTTTTATATTTAGAGCATATTTCATATACCAGGTTGCAGTGGATATTAGAGAACGCTTAGGAGAGCAGAAAGTTGGACTAGTTGGTTAATGTGCATACAGAAGAACTTGGCGCGGAACAACGAGGACAAGCGAGAGCGTCTTTGTTAGTCTCTCTTGTCTTCGTTGTTCCGCGCCAACTTCTTCAGTATGAATATTAGTGAAGTTTTAAAAATATTTCAGGGCATAGAAGCTTCTGTGCCCTGTGATAAGTCACAGTTTATTTATAAGCCGCTTAGTTGAGCAAGAAACAAAAATTAAAATTGAATTTCACCTTTCGCGCTCCTGTAAACATTTTAGGGCTTAATTGCAGAGAGCACCAAGAACACGCTAATTCATCAAGTTTTTTTTTCACATAAGCTATATACTTGTCTGAGCTGCACTGAAAAGAAAATTGGTTAAATATGAAGGAAAAACATCTGTCAATCCATTCATGCACCGCGACAACATGGCTGTCAAACGTGGAACTCAAGAACGCGACTGCGCTTGGTGGTGCTGCTATTGTGACGTGGCTAAAGCACTGCAGTGGGCACTGGCGGTCTAATTGAAAGTAAAACTTACTACTCGGACATGCTGAGGGTAGAAAACAACCGGCACTGCTGTTAGCTGTACCAATTTGCAGGCCAATACTCTGAGCACGGCTTTTAATTTTCGGTTGCTCGCGGTCGCGCAACGCCTCTGGCCGGCCACATGGAAATGAACAAGGTCGGGCTCAAAGCAAGGCGCCAGGACGGAAACAAGCCAGACATGTGACTTCAAACGTCAAACGACGATGAAGGGCTAGGAACGCCTCTTATTGTTTCAGCATACATACCACTCCCGGGAAATAGCGCGAGGCCTGTTTTCTCCACTGAACGCGGAATGGGCGGAGGCGTTACAATCCATTTGGCCACCATCGTCCATTATTTGCTTTTCTCTTGCTATATGTGTAGCCCCATTGTGCGGAGATATGTTCACAAGTTTTGTATTTGAGAGCACTGGCTTCACTGCGCTCCAGCGGAATGACACATCAGATTCGTTCGTATATGGTGGGCTGCCTATTAGTAGCATAAATCGAAGCTCCAGCGGCCCGAGGAGCACAACTGAAACCAAGGCGTAGAAAATGCTAAGCGAAAGCGGAGGCCTGACGATTGGTAAGCTACAGTGACAGGTGTGTTCTATCACTTTGTGGTGGTGCGCCTGTCAATATTTGCAGCGAGTCCTTGTCTCATGAACTTGCCAAACAACAGATTGTTCTGCGACACAGATATTCACACTGCTGTAAATGCCCGTAAGAAGTGTACAAGTAGCGCTTATTAATTTTCTAAAGTTCCTCCTACGCATCGCGCTCGCGATGCGCACCCCAATGCATTTAGCGGAGGACAACAGGAGCCCTTGAAAGAAAAAAAAAGCGAAATGAAAGCGAAAATGCGGGCGCCGAGAACAACTACAATGGGCGCAGTATATGTAAGTATACACCAGTACTTTTTCGTGCGAAAAAGTAATGCATAAGCTTGTTTTCTTGCTCCCGATTTTGTTTCCCACTTCACATTGACATTAGCATTGCGCCTGGATCGCCAGTGGGTCCTTTTCCAGTACCACGCTTCTCTTACAGCCGCAGTCTCTACCAGATTTGTCCTATGGAATAGGAATGCGATGGGGAGTGGCCATTACAAATCCCTGCATAATTATCTGTTGCGATATCTTAAGTAAAGAACAGTGCTGACTCCGTTTAGCCGGAGTAGGTGTGCTTCACTGTTCCGCAGACATGCGTGTCGTCGCAAAGTGCGTTGTCAGTGCTGCACTTAATCGGCTTCATTCCAGCGACTAATGGACGCTCATGTGCGCAGTATTATTGGAAAAACGCCACCTCCCCCCCCCCCCCCCCCCCTGCTTGCCAAAGGGCTCCATATAGAACAGGAACAGCGGTAGAAGCTGAAGACACAACCACTTTCCCTCTCTCCTCAACGCCATTGCCTCGTCTTTGTACGCCACGCCGGCCCCAAGCCATGCCTGCGCATGCGCGAAGGTGCCTGAATTAGAAGCACCGCTGTGCCGGCTTGTTTGTTGGCGGCCTTGCCTGCTGCCAGTGCTACACTGCGACAGGGTCAGTGGGATTCTACATCACAGTTCATAAATGCCGAGATTCAAAATATGATTTTCTTCTCAGAAAAGAAAAACAAATGCGAGAAAGATTTTATACCCACTACGCCGTCTAGAAATGGCTTGGCTAGTTAGCAATAAAATAGGTGAATCCGTATCTGTATCCAGTAGTGCGAAGTCCACGCGCACGTGTAGCCGGTGCGACAGATTGTGTGGACTCTCGTGCTACCAGAAAGGATACTTGCTTATCTCAAAAAACAGCTCCGGAAACTGACATCGACGACATGCCTTTTCGCAATAGCGGGCCCCGAATCAAGTTGAATGTGAATGAGCCCAATCGGCGCGGCTAGTGAGCCGCCGCCTGTGTTTGCACTGCTCCGTCTGAAAAAATGCATTTTCGCAGCGACGCTTTTAAGGTGGGTTGTGATGCAGAAGCGCATTTTAGCCTCTATTTCCAGCGAGTGGAAAAAAAATTAACAGTGGCTTAATTCGGCTATGCTAGGATATACGTAGCGAAAGGTACGTTTCTCTGGCTGAGCTTGTTGTGGTCACTGTATGTTAACAATGAGAGACATTAGGTATACACATATTTTATTTACTGTGCTGGACAGAGACGAAGACTGCCCGATGATCTTCGACCTAGCATGCAGCGGACAAAATTTTGTCGATACAGCATTTCGATTTAGTAGAGCCTCTTCAGTATACAAGCGCTATAGTAGTTTCCCGTTGTGTAGTCTGGACGTGTGGGTCCGAAGCTAAAGTGAAAATTTCCTACATACTCTGACTAAGGGAGTCCTGTTTCCTGTTGAAATCACCCAGTCATACACAACTGTGAAACCGTGCCGTAGGCTGGCATGCACGTCGCAGCCACATCAATCTCTCCTGGTCCCGGTGCTACGTAGACTCCTTGGATGATAATGTCGCTTTTCAGAAGCCGAACCCAGCAGGCTTCATCATTATTCACCGTGGCTGAAGGGAGATATCTGACAGCGGTGATACCTTGTTTCACTTACACACAGACTCCAAGGTTCTTATTTGGATCAAGCCAACTGCCAGGCGACAACCTCAGGATCGGAAGAGTTAATGTTCTCTTGTCTATACCGCCATTTAGCTGCGGCTGGACTCCCTTTCTCTGCATGCATGCCAAATATTGATACAGACGGCCACTGCATCTCCGCCTTTTATACGCAACGATGCGCATGCGAAGTGCGCTTCGGGTGATAGAGCGGAGTACGACGAGGCGGCGGCGAAGAACGTGGTGCAGCTGTGCGGTTTACCCTCGTTACCATGGTATCGGTGCATGCGCACTACTACTCATCCGCGTGACGTCACGGTCGGCTTTGACGGTGGAGCGGGCGCACGGCCTCGGCGACGGCAAAGCGCATGCCGCATTTTGTTTCTGTTCGGTTGCAATGGTAACGGCGCATGCGCATAACTAGTCTCTTTCATGTACCGTGAAATGCTCTGCTGGTAGCCCAGTGTAGCTCTCGCTGCAAAATTGTGGCTCCAACCCATGCTGTGAATCTGGTTGTACAGAGAAGCTCTAAAACGACAACCAATTACCCATTGCGACGCCACGGGAAAATTCACACACGGGGCTCTACAAAGAGTGAAACCGGAGACAAGTCCAATGTACTTATTTTACCCTTTATTACATCAGCACATTTACGACTGCTTTAAGATCAGTATAAATATACATTGAGATTTTCAGTTCTACCTGTAAAAGTATTCTCTACTGAGGTTAAATCTATGCATGAACAATGAATGGTGGTTGGCTGAGTTGCATTAGTGAAACGGTGTTCCCATTGTTTACACGCGCCTTATCATCCATCATGAGGTTTCAATGCTTGTTTTGGGTTTTTAATTATGAAAACGAGTATTAAGGTGTCTGCTGTATGCGGTTTTCAAAGGATATTTACAATGTATAAACTTTAACTTTTTGTTTTTTTCAAATCTTTAGCTTATAACTTTTAATTATATTTACGCGTTTTTATTTTTACTTCATTTATTTATGTGTGTTTTGTTTTTTACTTTACGACTGATTTATGATTGGTATGATATACGATTTTTATACTCCTGGGTACGACTGCGCGGCTGAGGAAAGTCACGACCGCTTGGGGCGGACCACAAATTCGCACCACAGGGGGCCTTTTTTATACCATCAGGAAGATGCACAGCGCGAGCGACTGTCAAAGGTGACACCTACCCTGCGACCTTCGTTGTGCTACTACAATGTTCCCGCGAAAGTATCTTGAGAATGGATTTCCTTAATGAGCATCAGGCGATCATCGACCTGCGATCTAAGCTTATCAAGCTTTCGACAAACGGAGCCATACCGTCGATGAGAACTTTGAAAAATCACGTTCGCTTGTGTGTCCTCGCGAAAGAATTGAGCGTCCGACACCACTCAAGCGTTATATGGACCATAGTCGCCACGAAAGGCATTAACGCTAATGCCATCATCGAGGGGAACATGCAGTTGCTTCTAGACCGAGGAATCAGAATCGCAAGAGGCATCACACATTTCCGCAATGACCAGGCCGAAGTACTGCTGACTAACCTCAGCGAAGAATACTGGCACAATACCAGAGGAACAACGATTGCTTTCTTCGACGAAATATCCGACGTACGAGTCTCCTTCGCCCTCTCCGACCCATCCTCAGAAGATTTTCCTGACCAAGAGAACTCGCCCAATTTCGATATCAACCCAGCCCTGCCTCGGAACAGACGGGACAAGATCCGCAATCTGCTTCGAGGCTACAGCGAATGTTTATCGTTATCGCCGAAGGTCCAACAAACGCCAATTGCCAAGCATCGCATTACATCCGACCAGCACGCCCGACCTCTCCGTCAAAGCCCGTAACGTGTGTCGCCGCGAGAACGACAAGCAATCCGGTACCAAGATGATAAATGCTTCGCGACGACGACATCCAGCCTTCAAAGTGCCCATGGGCGGGTCGGTTGCCCTAGTAAGAAAGAAAGACGGCGCACTTCGATTATGCGTTGATTACTGCCGCTTGAACAGCATAACATAGAAATACGTCTGCCCTTTCCTCGGCATCGACGACAAACAGGACCGGCTCTGCAACGGCAAGCATTTCTCATCGATGGACCTCAAGAGCATCTACTTCCAAGTTGAGGTCGACGAATGAGATCGCGAGACTACAGTTTTCATCACTCCGGATGGGCTGTTTGAGTTCAAGATGATGCCATTTGGTCTCTGTTGCGCACGAGCGACGTGTCAGCGAGTAATGGTTAGAGTGCTGGCACGACTGAAGTGTAAAATTTGTCTGCTATAATGAGATGACGTCGTTGTCTTCACCTGTAACTTTGAAGAACACCTCAAAATATTTCGAACAGTGCTAGACGACATCAAACTGTCTGGCCTAACCTTGAAAGCAGAGAAGTGCCACTTTACCTACCAAGAGCTGCTGTTTCTAGGCAACATCCATAGAAAAGAGAAAGTGCGTCTGACACGCAGAAAACAGTTGCTATTGAACTGTTTCCACCACCGGCTGATAAAAAAGTAGTGCGCATAATCGACGGACTGGGTCAATATTACCGACACTGTGAAAAACTTTTCGCATCGCCATGTCCCTCACAAAGCTGACGAAGGCCGACGTGCCCTTTAAATGGGAGGCGCCGCAAGCAGAAGCTTTCAAAGAACTTCAGAGTCGTTTACTGTACCCACCGATCCTCACGAATTTTGATGAAAACGCCGATACTGAAGTTAATACCAAAGCAAGCAGCGCGGGCCTAGGCGCCATCCTCGTCAAAAAAGCGATGGGCTAGAGAAAGTCGCTGCATACTCTAGCTGCTCCGATTCAAGGCCGAGGGTAACTATTCGACAACTGAGGAGTGCCTTTCCATCATCTGGGCTACGCTAAAATTCCGCCCGTACCTGTATGAACGACCGTTCAAGGTGGTCAGCGATCACCACGCGCTGTCCTGGCTAGCCAATTTGAAGGACCCCTCTGGCTGACTCTCTCGATGGAGTCTGCGTCTCCAGGAGTTTGACGTCACCGTTGTTTACAAGTCCGAACGCAAGCACTCTGACGCCGATTGCCTCTCACGAGCCTCTGTAGATGCACCGCCGCCAGACGACGATGAGAACACTTTCCTGAGACCCATCAGGCCCTGCTCTTTTGCACAGCAGCAACGCTCGGACCCCAACCTCAAGCGCCTCATCGAGTACTTGGAAGGCAAGGTTTCTTCACCTCCCGCTTCATTCAAGCGAGGACACTCTTTATCCTGGGTACAGAAATATGTCCTCATGAAGCAGAACTTCGCAGGGAGAGACAGCGATCTCCTTGTTGTACCTGCTTGTCTCCGCGAAGAAGTTCTTCACGCTTCGCACGGCGAGCCGACAGCTGGGCAACTCGAGTTTACTCGCATCCTCCGCCGCATTCAAAAAAAGCATTATTGCCCCGAATGCCTACCGATGTAGCACAATATGAGAAAACCTGCCGAGATTATCAGCGACGAAAGACCCCTTCCACTCGAGCAGCAGGATTTCTGAACGCCATTGAACATCCCTCAAGGCCGTTTCAGCAGACCGGTATCGACTTGATTGCCTTTTTCCATAATCCTCTGGAAAAAGAGGATCATTATAGTGACCAGTTACGCAAAGGCGAAAGCCCTACCGAACGGAACACCAGCAGAAGTCGCCAAATATTTGGTGGAGTGCATCCTTCTGCCACGTGGCGCACCCATGTGCTCATCACGGACAGAAGAACAGCATTCACGATGCAACTAACGCAAGTGATTCAGCGTTTTAGCCACACCACCCACTGAAGGAGAACTGCACACCATCCAGAGACCAACGGACTAAGCGAGCGCCTGAACAAAACCATCGCCGATATGCTCGCCATGTATGTTGATGACGAACGCAACACCTGGGACGTTATCCTGCCCTACGTCGTGTTTGCCTACAACACCTGTAGTTGAGGAGGCCACCCAGATGATGCCTTTTAGGCTCGTGCATGGCTGGGAGGCCACGACCAGGCTAGACGCTATGCTGCCCAGCGTTACCAAAGCAGATAAAATCCACACCACTGCCTACCTTCAACGCGCAGAAGCCCGAAAACTTTCCCGATTAAGGATCAAAGATAATCATCGGACCGACGCCAGACGCTACAACCTACGAAGACGGAACGCGAAATACAAGCCAGGAGACCAAATTTGTATTTGGATGCCCATTCGCTGCCATAGATTGAGTGAAAACCTTTTGCGCTGCAGTTTCAGGCCCGTACAAGCTTCTTCGTCGGCTAGGTGGACTGAATTATGAAGTCATCCCTGACGCAATGACTGCATCTCAGCGACGTCACTTACGACCAGAAGTTGCCCATGTCGTCCGTTTAAAGCCCTATTATGCGCGCTAAAGGACGCTAGGTTTCCGCATTCTGTGTTTATTTTCGCATGGTCCGTTTTTTTTTTTGTTGGTAGTCGCCCTAATTGTTTTATTGTGTCGAGTCGATGCTTCTTTCAGAGCGGTGTAATGCCGCGAATCTTTACATTGTTTGTTCATTCTTAGAAGCTGTCGGCATGCCGCTTTGTTGCTTTGTTTGCGATGCAAGACGCGACTAGATTTATCTCGATTGATCGGAGCCAGGCAGAGCTGATATATCCTTTGATGATTTGTGCACTTAGGCGTAAATGTAATGTATTTACATTTCTTTCTGAGCTGGTTTGTTCTGCATGCCCCCTCTATTTCATAACACTGTATGCATACCATTGTATGCCTATTTGATTTTATTTTCTTTCTAGGTACATATGATAGACCATGTATTATCGTATGCCATGTACTCACTCCTATCTTGCACACCAAAAAGCAGTCGGCAGTGTCGAATAAATATATATAAATAAGTTGGACTTTGATATCCCGTCAGTAGTCTTTGCGTAATTGATCAAAGACTTGTGCAGTTTAAGTACAGCATAGTTTCCAGACAAACCAACGAGGAATGCTTTTTGGAGGGATGGTTGTCATGAGCAAAATTTCAGCAATATGGACCTTTTACTTTTTCTCCGTGAGCACGTCAGACTGAAGCAGATCTGCTGCCTTTAGTTGGGCCGCCTGTGGGTGAAGTAAGGGTGCAATTTTAGAAATATTGCAACTAAAACGCCAGGTATTCTGCCTATAAGAAACGCTCCTTTCGCTTACCCTCTCGACTTCATTCGTAGATATACCGACGCCAGAGACATTGTAAACGATTGCGCCGCCGCAAACACAATACTCTCATAACATGATTTTTCAAAACGAAATAAATGTGATGGTAATTTACCTGCAGAGAAGCAGATAAGTAGGATCCATGCCCGGTATTCTTCCATCATTGGCTGGAAGAAATGGAAAAATACAGTAGAGGCTAGCTTGCATTATGATCGCTATTTTTCCGCAAGCCTACTACCTGTATCCTGATTGTTTATAAAGGAGATTATTATTCGAATTCACTAGAACTTTCATAACGGTTAGTTATTTACCACTCTTGCCCTGTACGTCCTGTCCAATAAAACACCAAACGTCCTCAGGGCGTCCTCAAACGGTCAAACCTACCTCATCCCGAAGAGCACATTCTGAGTAAGTTTTCAGTGCATCGACGGCTAAATGTCTTCGTAAGGACATTCTCAATTTGTAGTTTGCTGGAATATTGGACGATAAAACTTCCTCAAATCTCCAACAGCCGTCCTATCGCAGGACAAGATGGGGGGATTGAAGAGAGATCAAACCAGCTTTATCTCTCGCACTCCATCCGGCTCTAAATTATTAAAAACAGCAGATTAGTTAAAACATGTGTGTTTATAATAGTGATATAATGAAGGAAACCATTGTAGCCACAAATATTGTGTGCCTTGAGGAGATATCTTAAGATATTTTTGTTGTTACACCTATCTTTATGTTTTGCGTGCTTCTTAAGAGGTTGAACTATTTAAATTCTTGAGCGCCCCAACTTTTCGAATTCAGGAAGCAATATTCAAATTCAGAGAGAGTTATTGGTCTCTGCTGCCCTGGGTGTAGTAGACCGATGTTCGGCCCTTCTTGCTTATCCTTGTTAGATTTTACTTCATTTTAGTTTTAGAGCACATTATCCTAAAGTAAATTACACGGTTCGTTGAATCAAATAATATTCTGCATTAACGATCAAATCCATACAGATGTAATCTTCTACTTCTCAAAGGCTTTCGACCAGGTCTGCCACGCCAAACTGCTACAGAAACTAAGTCATATATTAGGTGGTGGGTCAATAGTCCAATGGACCGCCAATTTTTTAACAGACCGTCGACAGATCGTGCAACCCGGCGACCTCACTTCGGATACTGTCCCGGTCTTTTCTGGTGTACCACAGGGCTCCGTTTTAGCCTCCATTCTCTTCGTTCTCTACATAAACAACATTGCCGGCCAGGTAGAAACGAAACTGAGGTTGTTCGGAGACTATTGCGTACTATATAGAGAAATAAACAGCCGAGAAGATCAAATCAGCTTAAACAATGATTTTGGAAACATAGAATGGTGTTCGATGTGGCAAATGGCTTATTACTTAGACAAAACGGTTTCAATGACTGTGCCGAAAAAAATTTCAATTTAGCTTTCCTTACGGCTATGGCAGCACTGCACTCAAGACAGTCACAGAGAAAAAGTACTTAGGCATCATTATATCAGCCCATCTGGGGTGGACAGCGCACGTATATCCCGTAACAATCAAAGCGATGCGTCAGCTCATTTTGCTGAAACGAGCCCTGCGGTATTCTACGAAAGAAGCCAACCTTTTGGCGTAGACTACTATCAATCACCCAATACTAGAATACACAAACGTCAGCGGTTCCCGTACGCGCAAGATAACATAACTACGATTGAGGCTGTCCAGCGAAAAAGTGTGCGCTTTATCTGCAACAGATATAGGCGCACCGATTCTCTGTCGGAGATGCTATCTGAGACTAGCTTGATACGCTAGCTAGTCGTGCAGCGCTTTATCATCTGAAGTTTCTGTACATAATTTTGCCTCACAAACTTAAAGTTGATTCGGCTGCATATATTACCTTGAACACTTCCAGAGAAACGCATCACAAAATTGAACTTACAATAAAAGAATATTTCTCCCCATATTATACCTTTATGTTCTTTTATCCGCGAGCTGTGCAGGAGTGGAACTCCCTTGATGATTTAGTGATTCTACAGCCAACCGCAGAGAAATTTTCGGCGCTAGCTGTTAAAAATGTATTGTCAGGAAACAAACTGATTTTTATTTACTTTTCTATCTTTTTAGAGGTTTTTCATGTATTTGTAATTCCATGCATTTATTTGTATTTCTCGTAATCATTTGTGAAGAGAAAAGGTGACGATTATTCATGCATTATCATTGTATTGCCTTTTCCAATGCCTATTCTCATTGTCCCCATAATCTTCTTTGTCCTTTTTTGCATATTTGAAATAGTGTCTATGCCTGATCGGCTGTTTGTCTACGGCCAGAAAGCACTCCTGCAAAAAACCCTCAACAAGAGATTGGCAGTATTGATAAATAAATAAAAAAATGGCCGCGGTTTAGCTCTGGTTAACCCTAGTTGAATTGCGAAAGCTTCGTTTCCTCGGCCCGTCGTCTACGCAGCATACAAATCCGACGCTCTAAAGAACTCAAACCGGTCTGTTCCACGGTTGAAGAGTCACTCCTTGACGTGGCACGACTTCTTCTAGCTGCATCCTCGTTACGACTTTTCTCTGGCGTCTCTTGAGCGCGTTGTCTTCCTCGCTTCGTTCTGGCATTGTTGCGTCTCTTTCGCGCTCCCTGCACAGGCGGCGCAATGTCGGCCAACGCATACGGCATGCGACATATGGCATACGGCGCGACGAACTGAAATGGCTGGCTGGCTGGCGTAGTAAAGCTTTCGCTTTAATTATTAAATTAGCTTTGAATACCGTACTCATGAAAATATTGCTGATGGCCTGGCCCTGTTCGGCCAGGATATAAGTAGTGAAAGCGCGGAGATTTCTGCATCGGAGAAGTGCATTTACCAGTTGCATTTATTCACTGTTAAAGCTTGAGCCATCGTGGCGGAGTGATAGCGTCTCCGCCTGAAACGCCAAAGCCCCTGGTTAAATTCCGAGCCTCGGCACAGTTCTATTTTTTATGCAGTGAGTGTGCAGCGGTTTCTGCAGCTCCCATAGATGCCGCCACTGAATACGTTGGTTAGCGGTTAAGCGCACGCTCTGCTAAGGCGCGTTTATACTCCGGCGTAACGCGCAAGCGCGCGCGCCGCACGGAGACGTCACCGCGGCCAAAGCGATACTCCTCTATGCTCCAGCTGCGCTAGACTGACGACGCGTTGGCGGCTTCGGCGCACTCTGACCGCACTGGCGGAGACTTGGAGCACATTTCTAATTCACGCCGAGTGCGCCAGCCGCCGCCGACCCGGTCAGACCGGTTCGTCTCCGCGGCGAGGCGCGTGTTGGGACATCATGTGCCTCCTCGGAGCACCCCCAAGTTGAAATCGCTAGTTCGCGGCCAGTATCGCTTTAGCTTAAAAAAAAACTCTTAATACAGATCGTAAACTAGTAGTGAAAACATATCTAGATATGATCCTGAAGACATGCTGAGTATACTCAACAGACGGACAAATGGATCCCAGTTGGGCTGCTTGAGCACCAGTTAGAGGCAACCTGAGGACGTCTGAAAATCCTTATGTTCAGGTGTCTCAAGACGTCTTTGTGTTCTCTGAGGTGTTGACATTTTTTTGCGATAACCGATAACCCAAAGTACATACAAAATAACCGATAACCCAAAGTACAAGTTATGGAATGATGTCATGAGCAGAACTATGCGGCTATGATTAATAATACGCGCGGTTAGTGTGACTAGTTAGTGTAATGGAGCACTTACTTTTCTTTGCAATACAGAAGTTTTCGCCAGAGACAGCGTGGAAATGCGATACACAAACACGGAGGCGGCATTGGGATATATCTTCAATAATTTCCTCCAGCACTTTACTGACGCCGAAATTTTCGCTAGCAATATTTTAGCGATACTCAACAATACAAAGCAATCCTTAGCAGGCACCGCTCCTAGCCGTAGCAGTGCCTCTGAACATTCGTACGTGCTCTGTAAATACAACCGGTAGTGCTCAGGTGGCGCTAAACTTCCGCGAATAAAAAACTGCTGTCGCTGCTGCCGTTACCAACGTAGATTCCGACACAGGCCGGATTAAACTGTGTACGAATAGACGTGTATATCTTGCTCATAACATTTTTTGCTTAGGTTACGAGACGTACTCCTTGCACGCCATGTGTAGCTACGGCAAGAGGGAAGATTCATACCTATTATCGCACTCGGCTGGCGAGAGAAAAGCGCTCCGGGTAGGACTAATGAATGCTTGCTGCTCCAGCTAAGCTGTTTCTTGCCGCGCTCCGGAAAACGCGCTCACTTCAACTCAAGGTTGCGGCTGCCGAGCAGAACTCAATGTGTGGAGTGTTCGCATGCAGCTATCTTTGCGTTGCACAGTTTTTTGTACTGAGAATTTTCACGCTGTTTGCTCCATTTTGCTGCGGAGCTGCATTGTAGGACTCCAATATTTAAGGGCACCCACAAGGGTCGACTTTCAACAATGATTTCAGCGCGGTCTACCGATGTTCGGGCCCCCACCTCCATCATTAGTCACCTGAATTAGGCCCATTACCCCGACGATCGAGGCTGCGGCGAATACTCGCCTGTCTGACGCGGTAGTTTGCAGTAGCTGACGGTACCCGCCCGCCGCTTTCGTTGACCATAAGTCGCGAACTTCATCGGTCAGGTTTGGCGAGGTTTCGTTTGAGCGCATCACGAAGTACAACGGCTAGGAATCGGAGCTGCTGTCATAGATTTGGCGAGGACGTGTTTATAGCACCAAAAACCAACGCTTCCCTCATCGCAAATTTCGGGACCGCATTTCTGTATATTGCTAAAGGAACGCCTGTCGCATATGCCGACAATGTTTTTGAGCTGACAGACATGTGCGATGCGGATTCGCCGTCGCTAACAGCGCGAACTATAAACGGCGGGATATCTACTGTGAACATCAATGCAAGTTTGTCGCCGTTTCAGAAGCGGCGTCTGTTGGACCAACTTAAAGGAATGCTGAAATGTTTTTTGTTTTTGTTTTTTTTGGGGGGGAGGGGAATTCGAGTGCACGAAGCGTCTATGTGAAACGTGCCATGTATTCTTGGGCTAGCATTCAAAATAATCAAGTAATCGCAGATTGAAACCCCGATAATGTTCAGATTTCTACTCAGTGCATTGGTGAAAAGCGGGATAAATTATCACGTCAGTGTTGTCGAAATTTGGTGGTCCAATGCCGCCAAACAGTCCTTTGTGGACTTAACCTTTCAAACAACCGGTTCTTCGCTATAAATGTAACGCCGTCTTATGTGAAGTCATCACTGCGGCGTCTGCCCATCGCTGTCCACTGCTGAGAAACCTGACCGTCGGCGGAGCGTTATTCGTCGACTGAGACTGCATTTAAAATTCTAATACGAAAATGTTTCACATGCTTTTCCTAAAAGTTTCGCAGATTCAACCTCACTAATCTTTAGATTTCTATAACCTCTGAAGTTGCCTTTTAATGACCATGTCAGATCTTTTGCGATGTCCTCCAAAATGCGGAAGATAGTAGGTGCAAAAGCATTACAGACGCCGAAGAAGTAAGAGCCACATCAGAGAACCCATACTGATTGGTGCCAACTGAACGAGAGGCTGCTCACAGTCAAGTGGAGAAAATTCTACGATGATGTAGTACAAATATCAGCCACCTCGTGGTAATGTGCTTTAATGCCGGTAATAAGCTGGCAGATGTTCATATTGCATGCGATGAACAGCGTAAGCAGAACGCTCATGTCTGTGATGTCTCTATTTCATGCTTTCTTATCGAGTGCTTTTTACTGGGGTACTTATTTGCTTTTGCCGCATTGCACTGCCTGAAAGTAGTTACATATAATTTTTCGGGCTTTATTGTTTTATTATATTTTACGCTTTAGGTCTGCTTTATATTTTCTAAGCTATACCTTGGCTGCTTATTTGGCTCGTTCGATCAATTCATGGTTTCAAATTTATTGCATTATACATATTTCGCCTTCCTAGGGGGCCACTTTTGAGAAACCGATGACGCTCTCTTGCTTTCGGAGCCCCTTCCCCTGTTGGCGCACGGCCACTCGCTCTGGGGTGCCACTTTTTCCACCCATCCGCCTCCGCCGATGCAAATTCTCCCTCCCGCGTCTCGTTGGAGGGCGGTTCACACACTCGACTCGCTCGCACTTGCCTTCGCTTGTCGTCAGAGGATGGTTCTCGCGCTTTGCTCCCGCTCGTTTCACTTTGGGTGTCGTAGACTTCACTCGGATGCCATGCCGACCACACGCTTGCATTTTCGCCTAATTTTACTTGTACTGCTTGCGCAGTAAAAAAAAAAGCAAAAGCTTCATTTTCTGCGTTGAAGATCAGAGTAAATATTGCGGGGAAAAACCTGATGTGGAACTTCTCGTACGTATCAGTAACGCGTAGGATCAAGTGTGTAGCGCCAGACATTTCTCGTTAGTAAACCTGAAGGGCCCTTACTGTCAAATAGAAGTGCAGTTTTCTCCCCTTCAGGCTTTGTTCCGCACAAGCCACTTTTCAACGAATGTCGAACGCCGTTTTCTTAGTACTGAGCTGGTAGGTATGACTAGCGCATGTTGGCGGTCCCATTTTTTATGCTAGTTTCGAGCCATTTCTCGAGCGGCTCCTACTAATGGAAAGAACATATAGCTGCGCATAGTTCGCAATCAAGCCACATAAACTGCGCGTCAGATTCGAGGAGTCCGTTTTCTCGGACACCTCGCCAGTGCAGAGCATATCCGTAGAGACCTAGAGAAGAATGCTGGTTTATCTAAGCTCCCTAGACTTACAGATGAAAAGTACGTTCAAATTTGGTCGGACATTTGCTCTATATCACAAGTGTTTTGTCGAAACTTTTCAAGAAATACCAAGCGCCTTACGCTATTTAACACAATTTTGAACGTTTATCGTGACAAAGTTACCAAGAGGGCGCTTGGAACCATCTTTTCAGTCAAATACAGACAATTTATATTCTATCCCATTTTGACAAACGAGGTAACATGGAAATGCATACCAGAGCCAACCTGGCGTTATCGTTCAGCAGTAAGACGACGATGGGAATGTTTCAGCCCAGAACATCAGCGGCGCAGCTAAGTATTCACCTCGTGTGCGTGAGGTACGCAGTACCGCACATACAGCCGCCGGTGCCCATCGTTGATTAAATGCGTACTGCATGCTTTCCCCTAAAATTCTACTTAGCCTCGCTGGTATGAGGCTGCCACTTAAGACCTGCTGTCTTTTTTGACTTGCCTTACGTGTCAGAGTTACATTGCTGAATTTAATATTATTCAAAATTGGCTGTTACTCTATATTTCTCGTTTTGGCCTGTTTCAGGTGCTGATTCTTAGGTTTCCCCTTTAGGGCGAGCAATCTATGCATGGTATCTGATGTTTTAGCACTCAACAACTTTCTGACCGCCCAGTTAATTACGCTTCTAACTGGGCACAGTAACTTCTCTGCATATTTCTGGAACTCTGACGTCTGCACTAATCGCCCATGTACCTGTGGTTTTCTCATTCATGTGGTCCCTGACTACCTTTTCCCCGCGTCCAACACTGTTGCTGTTGTTACAGAACTCGGCCGCTGCCTGATGCCTTAATGGCTATAACTGTCGGTCGAATTTTGCACTCGCCCTACTCACGCGCTCATTGATAATTCATCGCCCCGAAACCTCTCTGTCCTCGTCCTGTTGCCCGTTAGCCGCTCTCTTGTGCTTACTTTGTGATTCTGATGTTCCTAGGCCGCAGACTTCCAGATGACCTGTATTGTGGAGGGCTTTCTTCGCGCTTGCGGTTTAATCGATTCGCACTGGAGCGTTGCATGCGGTACTACACATATTTTTTCAACCTAGCGTATTGATTTTTGCAGTTTTATGTTGTTTTTTCTTTCGTTTCATTTTCACGTATTGCACTATCTTTTCTGGACACCTCCTTTCGCTGACGTGCTGCCGCCACTACCTTTGGGCAAGCGGCTTCCATCAATGTTTCGTGGTAGTACTTTCCAAAAACGATTGCGGTGACGCCTCTATCAACAAGTATACTTTTGTACCCATTTGGTCTGCTAACTAGTTTACTTTTTTTTATGAAATTACCACTCTAGGTTCTACTACTGGAATTAATATTGTACCTTTGAATCCTTTGAGCTTGCAATAAATCCTTTGGATGCAGGCTTCCTCCAAAATATTTGATCTTCTTTCTTATTGCCTAGATGACCCTGAAAATAAAGGTTGGTATACCAAGAAGTTTGCTCTTTGACCCTCGGTGCGTACAGCGAAATAAACTGAGCCAAGACGCTCTTTGGCCAAGATGCCCTTGATCTGCTCAAACTTCACCACTATCACGCAATAACTTCACTAGCAGCTCTCTTCGCACGAAGAGGTAAACACTCTACCACAGTAAAGGAGTGCCTTGCCACAGTCCCGGCCATCAGCAAGTTGGGGTCCTATCTCTATGAGCACCGGCTTTTCCTGCAAGTGACCACCACCTAATAAGGCGGCGAGAAAACCATAAAGGCACCTTTTGGCTACATAAGGATGGATGGTAAGTTGACGGGGAATAAGTTTATTTTTATTATCTGCGCTTCAGTAAAATATATGCTCTGAAATTTTGAGGACTGGCGCGAGCCCCTCATTAATTGCAGACGCGAAAACGTCGTCTACAAAAGGTGGAGGGTAATGAGGCCAAAAAATAAAAATGCACATTTCTAAGTGTCCTGTTACGCAACGAAAATGGAACTTCGAGCTGTTCTCTCCCAAGATATGCATTTGCTCCTGACCTAAAATGTTAGTAATTGTATTTATGTTTATTTATGCGACATTTTTCAACTCCTAATAGGTTCGATTTAGCAATTTCTACCGAGTAAAATTTATTCCAAAGAAAATGTTTTGCCATAGTGCAATCTAGTCAGATGAGCACTTTCACTTGTCTTGAAATCAAACATGAGAAGAAATGAAATTGAATCGTGTAATTCTCCGCACAAAAATTTCATGGAATGAAAAAAATCTTTTGTTCCCGGTGACTTCAATTTGCCATTTCGTCGATCAATCAGCAAAATAAAATGCCTTTGTTGCTTAAAGTTCGGCCTTGCTTTAATTAACCCGCTATATAAACAAAGGCTTTACTAGCTCGTATCTTCAACTTAGTTTCTTGCAATTGTCCAAGGACCGAAAGCCTGCCCTAAGGAGCAAAGTACTGTCAAAGCGCTTCGGACCTGCAATAAAAAGTGGATGAAAAGTTTGAATCTAGATTCCAGAAACTTTCCTGTTCTTCAGAACGAAACCGAGGCATCGTTATCGTGTCAATGTATACGAGAAAGCGTAAAGCAGATGCCAGCTTCTGCAAGCTTCAAAATCTAGAATGCGCCAAAAGAAAACCATCTGAATAAGACTTTCAAAACCAAATCGTGGTTGTACTTTGTAACTAACCTAATTAGGAGGGGAATCTGTACTACATTCTGATTCGATTTCCTGAAATTAAAACACGTTTGCCGAGCTCTTTGGTCTGACTCTTACAACGGCTGTGCCTGCGCTCATGTTTCGTAATTTTAACAGGAAATCGCACTCGTTAACGCCACTTCTCAGAGCTCGTATGGGCACCTAGTTTGTAGATAGGATTCGCCAGGAATCATTTAAACTCTGGAATAAAAAAATAAATTTTGGTCATCGTCACCTGCCATTGCCCGATTACTACTTCCCAATTCTCTGCACTGTAATTTACTCCTAAATTTCCTTTCAATAGGATTGTTATTGTGGATTGGCTGTTTTCGTGCAAGAAATGATTTCCGTAATTTGCCACCAAGATTCCCACAAGAATATTCAATAAAGCCAATATAAGGGCCAGGAATAAATTCCTGTTGTCTCACTTCAAGAAAATTCTGCCGTCAGAAAAAGCCTTGACTGGACTCATTGGTAACCACACGGCCCTGTCTCATCGCTCACGCGATAGCGTGAAATACATCGAAGCTTTTATCTCCACGAGGGAAAACAAAGAATGTTTGAGCTCTGCCTGGTCTGATCCTTACTCACCCAACATGAATTCTTCGAAGTACACAGAAGCTAGCTAAAACTGATGGAGAAAAAAAAGAGGTACTCGAGTGAACAGATTCCAAAATCTACGCTTTCAGGTTATATACTGAGTAGCAGCAAAAGTTCAAGTAGGCTGGATTGTTGTGGCCATATGGGAGAAGACATAATTCATATAACTGTTGTTTTGGGGGAACTTATTTGCTTCAGGAAATGTCTCATAGTATTTGATGATCGTCTTTTGCATGCTTCTTTACACCATAATGTTCGCGCTTCACGCATTGTAATCTCAATATTTTTGTATCTGTGAGAAGAAAAATGCTCGTTGCAAAGGTCAATACACCAGAGACAAAGAAATGCCACAAGTCAATGAAACCGGAAAAAGAAAAAAAATGTTGAAAATTTCGGCACAGTCGCGCATAAAATGAGCCACTGCACGCGGAAGAAAGCGGCATTTTGAATTTCTTGCTCCAAAAGCAGCAGCAGCTGGTTTTCTCTCGACTTCCCTCTAGAGCAACAACGGCCAAAGACCTACGCAGTGGCTTTTTGCGATGTCAAAATAACAGCATTGGAGATCCCTGTTCTTGGCTTGGACTTCTAAAAAAGCATCTGCACAGAATATATTTGCACACTTGGTGGTCCTTGCTATAATAAGATTCAGCGATAAGCATATGATAAAGGCTGAGAAAGTCTACAGGCACTACATGTTTTATTCATAAAATTTCACAATTTTTGCACACATTGTTTAAAATGACTTGTGAGGAGTCGCTAGATACGTAATAAATATTGCTCTCTGAAAACCGTTTCTATAGAATATTTCAAGTATATAGCTTGAGTGGCGATATAGAAGTGTTTGCGGTGCAAGGCTATTTTACAAGTTTCGAAATGAATGCTGCCTTTTCCGTCGTGCCACACCTGCTGGGACAGATATTTGGTCCTATGTGCTGGCGGGCAAATTAACAGCTTCCCCGGTCGAAAAGCCGTCGTCGTGATCTGGGATCGACAAGAAGGCCCCATAAAAATGACTGAAATATTCCAAGAGGTTCCGAACGAATAAAGAAATTCTCACTGGGGCACAGGGGTTCAAAACCAAGGCCTCTGCGTGAGGGCGAGTACGCAACGAATATAGCCCACGGTCGTTGGTTCAATCGTGTTTGAGGGGCACTAAGTAAAGACGCTGTCTTTTGTATGAAAGTAAAGTGTAATCGGGATGTGTACAGATGCTTTAGAAGGAATAGGCTCTCGCGGTGTACTCTTAAAAGGAAGCTTAAACGTCCTCCGAATTTCTCTCTCGCTATGGAGTTATGTCCAAGAGTGGAAGAGCTTTGCATGCACTTAAATATTGATTTGCATCCTCAAACACCATCGACTTAGGTTCCTGTTGACGTCATTTTTCTTATTTTACGCCAGGCCTGAAGTTAATTCACAACTTGAAAAGGGTTGTTTCTTTTCGTGTTTGCGAACAAATGCCTTCATATCGGGAATTTAATTCCTCTGTAACATTTCCTTTGTAAAGCTAGCACAGGTTAAAAGGCGATTAAGGAGGAGTTATAGATAGGACCTTGTTTTCATTTCAAATAGAGATTTTCAAAGAGCGTTTGCAAAGTTAAACACTGCAAAGTCTTCGGCGTACCAAACAGAAAAAAACACAATTTTATTATGTCCTGCGCTAACTATCGAAAAATAACAACATTTAACACAGCCAAGATGCACAGCTAATTCCTAATTTCAGACGTATCCTTGCAAGCACGACCTTTTTGCGTGCTTTCTTGAATCTTTGTATTGAGGAGAGTAAATCTGAATAGCGCCACATTTTTTCTAAATATTCATACAACTTCTTGCTCCCGACTACACTGCGCGCTTGGCTTATTTTTCGTTCGAATAAAAAACTTCTTTGGAATTCCATTTCTTAGAACTAATTTACTCTACAGTTGACGCAAGCAATAGAGCATTCCAATGCTCTCCAACGCCACTATACCAATTCTTTCTAACAGCTCTCAGTCCCAACTAAATTTTCAGGAGTACAGAATCCTAAATCAATTGACTATCAATGCGATTTGATTAATGTGTTTGGCGAGCCGGAAAGCAACTCCGTCTCCAATAGAATACTTGATTGTTTCAACTGCCACTATTTAAGCTAATTACAATGATACACTTAAGACCTGTACGAAAGTCCTCTCCTTTGAGATATAATGTCTTCATATTTTTAGACTAAGAGAAAGTTCAGCTCATGCCTCTTGAAAATATTCGTTTTTTTTCTGCAACCTAAATGCTTCTTCATTGCGATAGCACATTTTTTGTGCTCTACTTATTTTCATCTCAATATGTAGAGAACTGCAGATAGTATTCATGTACGTGAACGTTCACAAAAACATTGAGCAGCAAACAGCCCGGTGAGCTATTCTAAAATGCAGAGAACAACACCACGGAACTTTGCCGCAGCAAACACTTCGGTAGGTGCCTACAACATATTTAGTTTATTTCTTTATTTATGACATACTGAGTGTTTTTTGTCTGTTCAAGCAAAGGAGGGAAAGTATACAGTGTAATTCCAGTGATTCCTACATCTCTATATAAGAAAATCGAGTTCACCAGTACAATCTAAATGGTAGTGCGCAAGAACATGAAAAATACACACTACAGCAATACAAATGAAAGCAATAAGATGGCTGCCGGGCTTGTAGCCAATGAATCAAGGGGCGCGAAAAAACGGGGAATGGATAAGTGAAGCCTATAATTTTAAAATTGTCCTTGGGAAATTGAAAACTTTATGTATTGCTGCACACAAAATTAGCTCTAAGGCTAAAATTGTGCTTATGGCGTAAAGCTCGTGTTGAATCTTTTATGATGTACATTTTCTCTGCCGGACGCTAAGTCGAGAGGAGTATAAGGACTGAAAGAAATTGAGTCGGGATTTCTTTCTTTTTTTCTACCTTTGGTTCTAAGTTTGCAAGCTTAAAAATGGCAGAACGTGTAAAGATGTATATAGAGATTGAAGATGTAGTAGACCGAGAGACGTTAAATTTTTTAGTTTTTGTTCTTCATCTGTTGTGCAGGCCTCCCATACAATGCTAGGTATTCAAGACTTAGCCTTTAAATGAATGTATATGCCTTCAGTCTTAATGCGCTTGGGCCGCTGCTCATTCGAAACATTACAAAATTGACCTTTTCGGAAGATGAGGTAGCCATGCTAATAATTTGTTTCGTCCGTTTAGCCAGATATATATCGAGACTACTAGATACCTATATACGTTTACATCTCTAATTAAATTATTTCTTGTGTTGTACGCAGAAATAAACTGTTTCTTTTACTGGTGATTGTTTCACAACCATTTCTATTTATGACACTATTATGGTATTAGTTGCAGATTTGCGCTCAAACCAAGCTTATCATTCACTGATTTAATGGTGTTAAAATTTTAAACTCATCAGAAAAACAGCTTAATAAACGTAGAGCGTTGAAGAGCTGGTACGAGGTCTTTTTATAAATAATGAATTGTAGTGGGCCGAAAGCCGACCCCTGTGGTAAACCAGTGTAAACCTCTAAAATACATGAATGGACTGCATCAATGTCTGCAGACTGCTTTTTTTTTATAAATATGAAGTTTAGTTTATCGGGATTAAAAGTTCCAAAGAAATTAAAGCTATGACGGACGCCCTAGTAAAGGGCTCGGGAAATTTCTGCCACTTGGACCTGCACTGACATCGCAGAGTACGCGAACCTCTAGAATTACGCCTCCATCGAAATTCAACTGCCTCGGCCTTATTCGAACCTGCGTCCATCAGGTCAGCAGGTGAGAGCCGATAAATATAAAGTGGTCAAATTAATTACTTTATCAAGAATGTCTAAAGTTTTATATATTTCTTTATCTTATATCAAAAGAGACCATATTAAAATCTTTGGAGCACTGAGAAAATCCATGTCCGCCAACAATAACAATCAAGCACTTTAGAAGTTTGCCTACAGTGACCACGAGCTGTGTTGTAGTTGAGACTCCTCGTCGAAAATCACGTTGAGCACAAGTTATGGTTTCTGATTGCTCTTAAACGTTTTTGAGGTATCTCGTGAGTATATGTTCTAGCACTTTACAAAAAGTGGAAATTACTGAGATCGGACGGCGATTAACAATTTCAATTCGGCTGCCGTATTGAAGAATTTCAGTCTACTTTGTCACCTGCAGCTATATAAACCCGTGCGCAACAATGAGCTAAAAGAGCGGCATGTTGCATGGTGGATTTGTAGTTCAGTTAACGTTTGAAGGCGTTGTTTCAATGCAGTCTCAAATGCAGTTGTGGTTTAATGCAACCAAACGCTTCGGGAGGCTTTTCCACGCAATTAGTGAATGGGCAAAACAGATGCACTAAATACACATGTTCGGCAAGTAAGTTTCCTCATTTCTCCGCTATGGTGTCGCTCTTGGGAAACGTCCGCGGGAGGGGTTATTTAAATGTTGCATTGGGAGAGCCTTTCATCACTTTATATCACCCCCTTTGCACTGTGCATATGCGCTGTGTTACTAATGCGACCCAGGCGCGCGTCGTCTGCTATTCACGGCGCCGTGGCCACCGCGGCAACAAATCTGTTCTCCGTGCTAGCGTGCGCACCTGTTTCACAATTTCAATCATGGAAGAAAGAAATATTCTACTTCAGCAATGTCAGGGGTGAATGCTGAGAGAGTGGGGTCATCAAACTTCGACGGCAGTGCCAATTGCATATGCAGTTATGTGGTGAACATTGCCGGATAGCATGAATGGCTTTGGAGCAGCACTGAGAAAGGTCTACGCGGAGTCCTCTGCTCTTCTAGGCGCATCAGCGCGCATCAGTTTTGTTCTCGTTACGTTTCGTTTGCATTTCTTTGCGAAAGGGCAAGACTGCGCCGCTCCTCTTTAGCACTGCGCTTTAGCAGTAGTGGTTTGCGGAAAGAAAAATGAGAAAAGGAGGAAAACAATGTTGCCGGACGTAGCAATTGCTTTAAGCACCGAAGCTGCGGCCGGTGGAAATTAGAGGCACGCGAAGAGGATTGCGAGGACAGTGGGCTAGAATAGGGAGACCTAAACGACCTTTATTAACAAAACTGAAAATCTAAAGAAGCTTTCGCGACTCTTGCGCAAGATCTTCAGTGCTGTTCGAACTATAACGCGCGCGAGGAACCACTGCCCATATTTACACAACATAAAATGCACTGTATTATACACAAAGACGGACGGTCGTAGAGCCCTGCCACCAAATAATCGCGCGTGTGGCACATTGCACGAGCACCCCAGGTAGGGCGCCCTGCCGCATAGTGTCCTACAATGGAGGTACGATGTCATTGCACGATGCGTGGGCCAGACAGTTTTTGACGGATACGATCGTGGATCACACCACACGGATGTCTTCCAGGGTGAGCGAAACGTCGCTAAGAGGAAGGTGATGTGGTGGTCGGTGGTGAGATCGCAGTCCTGCTCGTTGCTGGCAAAGGCGCAGGGGCCGGGCGCCCACTGCGCACGAATAAAATACCCGCGCTTTACAAGGCGCACAATCTCGGAAAGTGAACCGATTGTGTAGCAAGCCACGCAGTCCGTTTTGACACTTGCCATCGCAATAGCATCTTTGCTTTACAGTCACTTGATACCTCAAAGTTATTCGTGGTCCACGCCGATGCTTAAGAGTCTTAAAAAGCTGGCTCGACTATGCAAGCATAATATGTCAAGAGACATCTATCAGGCATAAATAGCATGCACAAAAGTTGAACAGTTAGGAAAGTTATGTTTATTGAGGTAAGGTCTCGTTCACGATCCACAACTGCCTCGCGAGATGCTACATATCCTGTCTACGTGTTTCCTTAGTTTTAACCCAACAAATGTCTTCTAAGAATTAATTCTTCAGATGCCGTTGACACAACGCCCATCATGACGAGATGCCGTGCCTTTTACGGGAGAAGCTTGCAACTCCTTAACCGTACTAGCGCAGAAATTTTGCGCGATTGCTTTGGCTTATCGGCCATGCTTGCCCCGCGAACGGCTTTGCTCCCCCGGCGCCTTGGGAAGCAGACGAAGCGCCGAGCAGCGCCATCTGTTTCTGTTGGCTCCGCAGCCCTCAAGCAGTTCGGGCGGTGCTAGCGTGATATTTATTTCGCTAAATGAATGCTTCACTAATTTTGTGGTGTACAAGTAATCTTTCCTTTGTTCTTTGAGCATTTTAAAAATAAAATATTATAGTCCAGCTCGGAAACTTAGTGCATGCCTGAACCGATATAAATTTTGGTGAGCTATTAAAACTCCTAACGCTCTTTTTTACACTATATCATCAATATCTTTTTATATTTTATGAAAACCGGGCTATCTACGGCATATGATGTTTCAGCACACATAGAATTAGTGTGATTGTTACTGAGGACGCCCTGTTGCAGTTTATGCAAGAAACCGAAACATCTACGTTGTGAAGCACAGCCTACCTAGAAAAAAACTCTTCCGCCTCTCACAAACATCTATCCCGGCAAAATTAAAACAATCTAAACGCACGGCGGACGTGCACTGAAGCGAGGCCGACTTATACGTCTTCATATATGCTCTCTAGATGTAGTATATATGAAATTTGTTTTTCTAGCTTCCGTTTTTGTTCCCTCTCCAAAAACAATGACATTGTGCTTGCAAAGTCGAGCGAGTTTCTAGCCCCTACAAAAATTTTTTGATCATTCTTTAGAAAACCTTTACACAAATGTTAATAAAACCTATCGAAATTGAATAGACAGTCTTTTAGATATGTTTATATTTTGTCATCCTTACTGCCGTACTTGTATATTGGTGTGACTTGCGCTATTTTAAATGCGTCTGGATATGTGGTCATGTAGAAGGTTGCGTTAAATAATTTTTCTAAATGGCCACTCAGTTCCTCAATGTGCTCTTTAATGACGAGTAAGGGGATCTTATTTTTACCTGGTGTTCTGCCTCCAGTCATTGGTTTAACGGTAGGAATGATTTTATCATGAGTAATGTCATTAAAAACAAAAGAATTAAGTACAGGAGCTGGGAGCTCGGGGGCTTCGTGCATACTTAGATGATTCGCAAGAGTTGGACCTATATTCCAAAAATATTGATTAAAGTCTTCCGCAAGGCTTTCGTGGTTCTAGTAGGTGGGATAATTTCTGGAAATATATGATCCTTCTCTCGAAATGTAATGACTGAGTTAACTATTTTCCGCATTTTACTAGAAGCATGTGGGTTGCTTTCACTAAGAGTTGTATGATACTTCTTTTTGTATTTTCTAAGTAAGGCCAGAGCTTTATTTCTATGTATTTTATATTATATACGATAGTATTCATCAACTTTGAACTGCTTGTGCTTTCTATACGATTTATATTTTGTTTGTATAGCAACTAAGACCTCAGTTGTTACCCAAGGTCAGAATAATAATATTTTGCATTATTAATTGTTTCTCTAAAGCAAATGAGATAACATTTATAAGGTGGTCGAATTCTTTGTTAATATTCTTACTGTTCTCAACATTTATCTCTAGGGTGCGTATACGGGAACTTAACAGGCTGTGATCAACAGTTGTTTTCACGCGTTTCTTAATTTCTTTTTTTGTGAGGATAACACGATGCTAGAATAAACACTGGAAAATGGTCAGAAATATCAGCATCAATATCTCCAGAGAAAGACGGTGAGGTTTCGAAATTGCATTAGATACGGTCTATGGGCGTCGCTGTGGAGGGGGTGATTCGAGTTGGTTGATTTATTTGATTAAGGAACCCGTAAGACTCAATCAGGTTCACGTATGGTGCTGCATTGTCATTAAGAGCGTCAATATTAATGTCTCCACATATTATTGCAGGATTATTCATAGAAGCGAAATGTTCCAGAGCTGGTTCAAAGGCATCTAGAAAAAGACTAATGTGCGAACTTGGGAAACGGTACAAAACACCTACAGCTAACTTGGAACTCAGATCAATTCAGTTTTCCGGACAAGAATGTTTTCATTGGAAACCCAGGAAAATTTCCAGTGTTTTTCTTTCCTTTTCAGAGTCTTGCCGAGCAAAATCTTCAATTCCGGACATAAATGTTCATTTATGTAAATAGGATTGTCATCTTCGGGTTGAAAGTTTAATGTGGAAAGTTTCTTCCTTTTTGCGAGTTGGAGGAAGTTGTCTCTGACTTTTCGAGATGCAATTTGAACAACAATGTTGGATTTTGTCTTATCTTTAGTTGATACGCGATAAACAACATCAATGTCCGATGCGGAGACTTCCGTACCAAGTTTAGCTCCAAGTACCTGCACGTTATTTTCAAGGTTCTCATCAACAGTGAAAGGAAGACCCTTAATTTCCAAGTTCATTGCCCTGCTGTATTGCTTCAAATCAGTCACGTCCTTCTTTGTGGCGGCAAGTTCCTGCTTAAGTTGCAGGATTTCTTTTTTAAACAGCTCATTTTCGCCTTTCAGAATCGAGATCCGCGCAGGCACTCTCAAGCTTGGCCTTAAAATCATCAAAGGAATTACTAATATAGTGAGTCGCTTCCTTGACATCGTCAAGGTCAGTCCTGATTGCATCAATTTTGTCAAGCTTCAGTGACAAGTCCTGAACAATTTTCGCCATTTCTTTGATAGTGGTAGGTGCTTTTTCTTCCATCATAGAGCCACAGCAGCGAGCGACTTAGAGTAGGTAATAAAAAGAAAGCGCCAAAGTCAGGCACCTGCAAGATGGCGAAAGGCGTTTTTAGCAGCGCTATTCCACGCGTGCTATTCCCGCTGAGTCGCCCGCTGCTCTGTGCTGACAGGGTTCCACCGCCTTGCTTTTGTAGCTGCAGGACCGTCGGTGCGCAGGCGCAATGATGGCTTCTTGTCAGTAGAGTTGAGGGGGCGTCATCCAGGCTCTCCAGGTAATCACCGCGTCGATCGGCAAGATGGCGAAGGGCGTTTTTAGCAGCGCTGTTTGAATTTTTTTTCTTGCTGGCGCATCTTGTACGTTCACGATGGCATTAGTAAAAGCGTTAACCTTAGTGGTTAAGCCAGTTTGAGGCTAACCTTTAGAGTATAAATAAATATGTATGCGTTTTTACAGCGCTATCGTAGGATATAAATACATAAATGAACCGGCTTTTATCAACCGTTTCAGCAGACGACCATGCCAAAATTTAAATATCAAGATAAGGAATTCAAAATATTTCCTTTCCACTGAACCAACGTGGCTGACTCTAGTGACAATATTACCATGCACGTTAATCTTGGTTTGCTTTACGGTTTGTAGGGTTTAACGTCCCGAAGCGACGCAGGCTATGAGGGACGTCGTAGTGAAGGGCTCCGGAAATTTCGACCACCTGGAGTTCTTTAACAAGCACTGATATCACACAGCACACAGGCCTCTATCCTGTGAAATACAGCTTCTATTCTTGCCTTAGTCAAAATATCATCCCCATCAATCGCGGTATAGGCCGCCGGAGCTTGAGAAAGCCATTTTTCTATTCCTGGAGCAAATTTCTATTCGGATGATTTTTACTTTCAATATCCAAAGGTCGTCACTGTAACACATTTATTTTCGCCGTCTTTTATTTTTCAAATAGGCTAGAATATCTGCTTGGGGCCTTTTAAAATCAACCTTGCTATCGTCTCGCGCCTGAAGGTTGCCTGTATAACTGTTTTTTCCCAAAGCTAACCCTCCTATAACTTCAAACCGTTTTGTAGGCCTGCAGGTTTTAGCACACCAGCTGAGTACAAGAAAGGAAAAATTTGTTATGCTCGTATCTTTGAATCTGGTCAGATCCTTGTGCCCCAATATGTCTACTCCAAACGTCCCAAACAGTCGCCAAGGTGGCTCAGTAACTACGTTATTCGGGTCTTGACCTGAAAACTCGGGTTCGATCCCGACCGTGGCGCTCGTCTTCCACAACAGTCTCTGTTTAACCCCTGTGAGGGATTGCTCTTCAATCCTACCGATGACACCAGTGTTGGACACGTGGGAGCCCTTGAGGTTACAAACCCGTTCAGCACCGCAGGTCCCTGCTCCTCAGGAAGGTGTCAGACTCCGTTTTGGAAAGAAAATTGTACACTAGGTTTATTTTTACATATTTACAGTCGAGATAGGAGTGTGTCGGCAACGAACCACCACCCCGTTAAATACCCTTCGTGTTCCCTAGATCGCTGACTGGGAAATAAAGTTAAAAATATTATGTCCACCCGCCGCGGTGGCTCAGTGGTTAGGGCGCTCGACTACTGAGCCGGAGTTCCCGGGTTCAAACCCGACCGCGGCGGCTGCGTTTTTATGGAGGAAAAACGCTAAGGCGCCCGTGTGCTGGGCGATGTCAGTGCACGTTAAAGATCCCCAGGTGGTCGAAATTATTCCTGAGCCCTCCACTACGGCACCTTTTCTTCCTTTCTTCTTTCACTCCCTTCCTTATCCCTTCCCATATGGCGCGGTTCAGGTGTCCAACGATATATGAGACAGATACTGTGCCGTTTTCTTTCCACAAAAAGCCAATTATTATTATTATGTCCAAACAAGTGAACAGATAAAGACAGTGGTTGTACCGCACACGGCGGGTGGCGGCGCTGAAGCTCTCTCGCAGGTAGGTTGATTGAAAGGGGAAAACAGTGCTCCAACACTGTTACGTCGATGACGCCACAGCGGTCAGGTTGATGCCTTCGTGGGAACGAAAAGCATGCTGATTTTGAGCAGGCGGACAGAGACAAAGACGCATCGTGCACTGGCGCGTAGATGTTACAACAGCTGTCAGTTGGGCGACCCCTTGGGGAAGGAATGTGCAGCCGACTCCAAGAGCTTGATGTTCAACATCGCCCTTTTCCGCCTGTTGTCTGAAACGCTGGAGCTCTGTAGAAGTCGCAGCTGTTTTTCAATTATCCCCAGCATAACCGATGAATAGCACCAGTGCGTCCAGCGCCCTCATTGTCGCCGCAGCAGCCGCCGCTGCTTCCTCAAACGCCAGACCTCTCAGCTGCATGTCTTACCGCTAACTCATCCGCCTTCCGGAGGGTCGCGTTCTCCGACCTCACCATCCCATAAGCACCAACATAAACATAATAGAAAATTCTGAAGCGCCACTGCATTTTGAACACTCATCCAAGCAAAATGAATGCTCTTGTAAATCCGTGCGTAGAATCTCGGTAAAGGTATATGTAGTTGCTTTTCAATGATAGAATCTCCGCGTCAAAAACTCATCTAAATGTACAAGTTAGTCCACTCATAATTGCGAGCACAGCTAAACCTGGCTGCGTTCTGCGGGGCGCTAGCGCATCCGTCGCGGCCGTGCCATCTATGGCCGCGCATCGAAGCGAAGCGGCGCAGGCGCAGGCTCGGTGGCGGGGCTTCGTGTCAGCTGCTACGCCGCAAGAGAGCGCCGTGCTCACTTGCCTGTGAACTGCGCCTAACTCACTACATGGTTACTATGTCCGGCGCGCCGCTTCGGCATTCCGAGAATGCCCACTGAAGCGCGTCGTTGATTACGTGGGCAACTTGTAGGGGATTCCTCTGCTCGAGGACGCACAGACTCGTGCCAGGTCATAATAATAAAGCGGTTTATTCTCAAATGATGTCGCGGTACGGTAGTCAGCGGTCGTCGTGACAGAGGGTTAGGGGCCTTCGCGGCAGGAATCAAGCAAGAGGCCGCCTCGGCGGTCGTGCCCCCCTCAAACAGCCCCATTACCTAGCCTGGTTCCTCCCGCCCCACTCGGGAGAGGAAGGGTGGTCGAGGGTAGTCGCGGGGGGAGGCGTTGGATTTTAATGAGCGGCGCGCGCGCGGGTCCTGCATCACCCCCGCCCCTGAAACGTCCGTCTCGGTGTCCGCGAACGCGCTCGACGTCTTACGGGTACGGGGCACCGTCGATGGTGTCGTCAGATGAAGAGGGTTTGTCTTGGGGCCGCTCACCGTTGGCGGGAACAGAAATCTCCGTGGGTCTTCTGCGGGAGCGGGGCACTCGGCTCCTCCAGGGGCCCTTCCGCTTTGCACTCCTCGGCCGCCGGGGAGATCAGATCTGGCCAGCTGGTCTGAGGATGCGGAGGGCTGCATCCTTCGTGCTTCCCCTCTGAAAAGGCCGCAGTGGGGCAGCGGTGGAGGTCCCTGCCACCGCCATACATTTTTTGCGCCGCCTCCATGCGCTCTATATGAAGCGGACCGGCATGACGCGATGTACAATCATGGTGCCGCTGAAGGAGCACATGCTGGCCCACTCCTCGTCGTCGTATTGGGCCAGTGACTAGTGGTGCCGCTC
>JARKHS020025192.1:0-26249 GCA_030143305.2 Amblyomma americanum
GTGTTGTCCTCGCATGTTCTTTGAGTGAGCAAACATGCTGCCCCATGGGAAACAAGGAGGTAGTGGGCCCGCAGGGGAGAATGGAATTATCCGAAAGGGGAATTACTGTTAGCATTTGTGATGATGACCTGTTCCCTCTCCTCAATTTTTGATTGGGCGTGTTTTACTCTCCTCTGTCTCCTTTTCAATGTGTTTTCCTTTCCCCTGTCTTTTATTGGATGTCTTTTCCTTCCCCGGTCCTTGGTTGGATGAGTGATTGTGTTTCGACCCAATTCGTTGTTGTCCCCACTGAGGGCAGGGACTTATGGATTAAAAGAAGACGGTTTGAGGGGACTGGGGTTTGATTTCCTCTGGTCACTCTGCGGATCAATCAGTATGTACATAGTTTTCTCCTTGTTGTACCTTCCGTTCTGTCTTAACTGTTTTATAAGCGATTAAACAGTTTACCTTCCTGAAGTTCCTCGAGTAGTGTGACTGGGCAAGTTTAGAATCTCAAGATGTCGGCATCCAACACCTTCTTCTACCTTTCCCCTTCGGGCTAACACCAAAAAAAAAAAAGGAAGGGATAAAATCTCCACTGTGGACCATCTACACAAGCCACAATACCACATCCAGTAACCGCTTACTGCACCCAGCTATTCTATAACTGTCAACTGCACCTCTCACTCTCCCTCCCTGACTGTGCCTATCCCACTGCATGCCTATCTTATATGAATGGATGAGTGACCATGCGATTGCATACATGATGCATAGTTTTTTTGTGATGCACACCTAACCCCACATCCTTATATAGAGTTACTAAACACTCTCACTGGCATCAGCATTTCACACTTCCACAGCTGTCGTTGCAATATGAGTTACCACAAGGGTCAACGTCCTGTGACTTTTTTTTCACACACAAGTATCAATTTCCACTGCCAGGTGGGTTTCTGTAATGGTTTGAATAATATTACAGGTGAATTTTATGCATGGTGAACGTCCTTTTTCAGGATACCCTGCACTGTCAATACAGCCTGAACAATATCTTATTCGTATGAGAGTAGCAGCAACATCACAACCTTCAAGAAAAAGACTTCAAACTGCATTTTGCTTCAAGAAGGCTACAGCAGAATCTCGACCACACGAATTTCACGGGGTCATGAAAAATATTTGCATCATCCGAAATTCGTATTATCCAAAATGAATGGGGTTCATTTACAACCCCGTGCCACCGCTGATTCACGATGTTGGCAGTGTGCGGTCGCGTGCCGCCTCTCGCTGCTCGCGGTGTGCGCTGCGCAACTGGTGATCCCGGCGTCGGTGACGTATGGGCAGCAAGTAATTCGTAGTCGAGAGTGAGGTCACGGCTTATGCATTCGTATCGTCCGCAGTGGGGTGGGGGGTTGTTTATAATCATCCGCAATGGGGTGGGGGGTTGTTTATAACATCTGAATTTATGCCCATTGCACACAATGCACTCTGGCCAGGCTAAAATTTTACGAAGTCGTATTAACCGGGATCACTGAGATTCTATTGTAAAACAATTTTACTGCAAAGTTCATTTCAGTTTTGTTAAATTCAGTCTTCAAAGCCACCCCTGTCTCCAAGCTCTTAATGCACAAAATTGAAGTGAACTTAGCAGGCTACCAAGCCTGATAGCCCCGACCGACAAACTTGCTGAGAGTGGGAATGAATTTAGAGTCATCTACACACTAAAAGAGCTATTTCTGGCCCCAGTTAAGCAGCCTCCCAAGTTGCACTGCCAAAAATTATGAAAGTCGAGATGCCTGCTTTGTGCCTTTCTTTTGCCTACTTCATTGCATGCTTAGCAAACAATGAATCGTGCGTGACACTAAATGGTGACAGGACACGACACACACGACTATTGTATAACGTGTAAATACAGTAGAACAGCACCGATACATTTTTAAAAAATGTGAAAAAAAAAAGTATTATCCGGGAAACAAATGTAACTGATGAATGAGGTACAAAGGCATTATTTACCAACCATTTCACTACAAAAATGTCAATTAGCATTTCTTGGCACAAGATCTGGAAAGCCCATTTTATAGCGCACACAGAATTCAGTCCTCGTGGATCCTGACACATCTGTTCCATTGACGGCAATGACGAAAGTAGCCAGGACCTCTTTGTTGTTGTTTCAGCATGCTTTGCCCCTCTTGCAATAGTGCACCGCGAGAAAGCAGCTGCAGAAAATGACTCTCGCAACACTTTTGCTCTTCATGTTAGGTTCCCCAGACCAGGCCAGCTCGCATGTAAGCTCATTACTGTACTTCTCAGATACTTTGCCCCATTGCCTGTAGGCACTGCAAAGAAACCACTGCATTTTTCCATCTTCACATCATCGCCCTGTGGGAACGACCAGCTTGCATATTAGCAGAATTTTTTTTTTAATGCTCGGCCCCTTTGCACCTGCCCATCCAGTGAAGCCACCATAGTGGGCAACTGCTTCTACATTTCAGCTTTTCATATCACATACATCCAGGTTCAGCCCCCTTTTATGTTAGCACATGTGCAGTTGGTCGCTAAGCACATTATACGACCAGAATTTGTTGAAATTCTTAAAAGTAATAGCCGGGAAATCGTATTATCCAGGAAAGATTGTACCTCTATAGAACATTTTTTATTTCCTGTAATCTTGGTTGCACGCTGCACTGTACTATGAAGGGACGCTTGATGTGAGCAGTTATTTTTCTTCCCATCCTTTCTGTGTGCGAGTTGTGCATGTCATTATTGTATATAATTGTATATACTACTGTCTCTGCTATTCTTTCTTACTAACTGGCTTATCTTCACCTCATCTACCTATCTTCTACTCCAAAGGTTCTCAAACAGGATTCCATGGAACTCTTTAGTTGCTTGGAGTGCTTTATTAGTTTCCCTGGGCACTTGAAGCTATGCATGTCTCAGCCCCCATCTTTCCATTACCCACTTTTGTTCTGAATTAATCCTATGGCATCTGCATATAGCAACCTGGCTTAATATACAGGCACTCATTATGATTGAACTTGGACGTTTTTTGAGAGGCTTTGTGTTTGTGTACTCATTTCTGCATGCATATCAGGCAGCAAATGACAGAACCAAGACACCCAAGGTCCGTTAGCCCCTTTTGAAAACTGGTGGTATTCCTTGAGGCTACAAAAACTCAAAACCCTTGTACTAACATCTCTTTCGTTTCTGTCAGCTGCAGATCACGTGCCTACGAGTATGTTGCCGTTTCCATGCATGGCATAAATCCTTTTCCTTCCTTCCTTATTTTTCATGTGCCACCACCACCACCACCATCACTACTACTACTACTAATACTACTACTACTACTACAGTGCTACTACTGCATACTTAAACATGAATGAACACAAGCACTAGCCAGGAATTGAAAGGTAATGCTCCATTGTCGTCCAAACTACACACCAGTCCCACTCTCCACATAAGTCATACTTACAACTACAGTGTGAACCAAACTCTTTACCACCTACAATATAGCTAACTGATGTTTAGGTAGCAGGCACCATTTTCAAGAACACCTTTGCATTGAAACATTTTGATTTTCCAACAATTTTGAAGGGGGCCTGGATGAAGACTGCAGACAATCCAAGCTATGACTCACAGTTCCTGCGGCTGCACCAGCCGTGAAGCTGAACAAGAAGGTTGGCTGTTCCTGCTTGTACCGTTGCTTGAAATGCTCATAGCAGGTCCAGTAGAAACCTGGCGTGAAAGACAAAACAGTCATTAACACACATGCGAGGCTGCATTATGTGACGATAAATAGAGCAAAATGCTGCCAGTGTTTTAAAGAGCCTTTGGCACAAAGCAATCGCAAGCTGTACGCTGTATTGCTTTTCCATGCATGTAAAATAGTAACATCTGCAGTGCTATGAGACTGCAACCATATACACACAAAGGCTGAATGAAGGTGACAGTGATTTATTTGTACACCAGCAATTCAACCATTAAAACGAATTTTTCTCTGAAGGCAAGAGTAAAATTAAGCAACGGAACCAGGCCTGCAGAGGGATGCTGAGGTCAGCTCAAACATTTTTTGTTCTTAGTAAGAATAAAGTGTTTGCCATTTTGTGCCTGTGTTCAGAGAGAGAGAGCTAACTTTATTTGACCAAGGAATTTGGGGCATGCAGGTCTTCCCCCCCCCCCCCAAAATCACCTGACAGTTATCACCAAATATTATGGCGACGCCTTCGCCTGTGTTCAGAGAGAGAGAACTAACTTTATTTGACCAAGGAATTTGGGGCATGCAGGTCTTCCCCCCCCCCCCCAAAATCACCTGACAGTTATCACCAAATATTATGGCGACGCCTTCGGACCCGCACCCTTCGCTCCCCCTATTTTCTTTCCCACAGCCACCCGGGAGCATACAGCCCCTCCTGTACCCAGTGCACCCACTCCCACACTACTCTTACCCACATTCTTTTTGAATGCCTGTCAGATCCTTTCCCACGGGGCCCGGAGCTCTTGACCATCTAGGAGGAATGGGAGACCCTACTGCGCTCGACGAACCCAGCCAGTTAGAAGACCACCCCTGACCAGGCCACCCACGTAATGGAACTTCATGAATTCATGAACGTCCATAGTCGGATACAACTCAAGAACGCCGCATCTTTTCCCCGTCAAAGGACCCCCTTCCTGCCAACGGCGCCGGCCGATTCTCATGGCCTTGCTAGCGAGACACTGCAGGGAGCAGCGCCACAATAAACAACGGGGTCTATCCCCAACCATGGAGGGACCTTTCATCTACCACCCCTTGCTTTGCCACACTAACAGGGTCATGAGAATCGGCCAACGCAATTGGCTGGAAAGGGGTCCTATCATGAAAATGCCGCTATACTCTCAGACTGCATCCGACTATAGTGCATGTGCTGATGTTTCTTCAGCAGCAAACAATGCATTTATTGCTGAGAAAATGTGATTTAAGAATGGAATATAAAAACATTTTTCTTTTTACGTCACTTGATTCTTAAACTTGTCATGTCAAGACCACAAAAGACTCCGTGATCACCATTTGGAAGATATCTGCACATGGGGCGGGCATATAATGCACAGAACTGACAACTGGTAACCAGAGAAGGAGAAGAAAAACAGAGCTGGTGCCAGCGCACAATCGATTGAAGTGACAAAAGTAGGAAATTAGGCAGGTTAGGGTGGCTACAGAAGACGCAAAGTGAGATTGAATTGGAGATCCCTGGAAAAGGTTTTAAACTTTCCGCAAACTCAACCCAGGTAACGATGATGGCACTGAAGCAAGCTGAATCATTCTTCGTGCATTGGATGAGTGGATGCAAGCAAATACAGGTACTGGTCATGAAGACAACTTCACATGAGGTGTTTTTGTTGTTCAGGGCTCTTTTGTCTTGGACCCTTTGACTTTTCTGCCTCAAAGTAAAAGAGCAGGCGTGTGCAAATAGTGCTTTCATTGGTTCGAAGTGAATAGCAATTTTCTTCTAATAATTTTGAAGTGAATATTTCGAGTACAGTTCAATCCCGCTTCAAGGAAATTCACGGGGCCCGCGAAAAATTTCATTGAAGCGGAAGCTTCGTTGTCGTGAAATCGGGCCACAACATTGACAGACTGGACCGGACAAAAATTGGTCAGTTTTGGTCTTTTGCCGTTTCGAAATCGGCGTCGTGGCGATTTTCTTGCCACTCCAAAAATCTCAAGAATAGCGTAATAAACGCACCCGCTACATTTGCTATCGAAACTAACATTTCTTTCCGAACGCGCTTTAAAAGAGCCCTTGCTTTCGTCATGCAAGAACCGTGTATTTAGACCACGCTGCCTAGAGGCATTTCAGCGTGGACTATGCGTGTGTGCGCCCACGTCACTGCGCGTTGAGTAGTGGTCACATGCACGTCGAAATCAATCCTGTAGATGACGTGCCAAAAATGCAGTTGATCCGATCCTTCGAAGACGTTTTAGTTTCACGACATGCGGTGCGAACATACCGGCGGAGTGAGGTTCTGTTGTGACCTCCACCAAGAACCACTGACATGCAGTGGCTGCATTCGGTCAGTGCCGGAGTGCACCAGATGGGGGAAAAAAAAAATGTTATCACGGTGCTTGCCTGTGGCGCAAAAGCGAGACTCAAGTGACCTAGCTGGCGTCAGGCTTCTTGCAATGACGTGCCGCCCAGCACCGCCCCGGGCAACAGCGGATCATTGCGTGATGCTTGCTTAGTGTTGCTAAGCCTAACGATTACCGTATTTATTCGAATCTAGGCCGATAGTTTTTTCAAAAAAACGAGATGTAGAACTCTTATGTCGGCTTAGATTCGAGGATTTCGTTTCGATGTTTCGTATTCGTAAAATACGAATAAATGTAGCACGCAGGTGGCGCCCCCACAAAACGCCAACGAAAGACAGCACTGCAGCCGTTGCTACCCGTAGCCGTTGCTATCCGTAGCCGATACTGATCAAAGCACACATGAGCACTGGCTGCCATTTTGGCCTTGTTCTGTTCTCGTGCGGTGGCGTGAGCACATTCGCAGCAGTGAAGTTTTCGTGCGTAGTTTTTATCACCAACACCATGGCACCAAACAGGCGGTGCCATTATAGTGCCGCCTTCAAGCGGAAAGTTATAGTCGCTGCAGAGCAGTCGTCAAATCTTCAAGCCGGGCGGGACTTCGGCGTGGATGAGAAGAATGTTCGCCGTTGGAGGGGGCAGCGTAACGAAATTTTTGCTTGCGCGGCAACGAGAACGGCTTTCACGGGCCCCAAGAAAGGCCGCCATCCAGAAGTGGAGGTAGCTCTGGCCGAGTTTGTGGAGACGCAGAGGTCAGCGGCACTTCCAGTGACCACGGAAGTGCTGCAAGCCAAAGCAAGAGAGCTGGCGAGAGAGCGAGGCGTCCCCCGGGAACTGTTCAAAGCCAGCCGGGGCTGGTTGCAGAAGTTCATGAAGCGCTTTGGCTTCAGCCTCCGACGTCGCACGTCCATTTGTCAAAAGCTGCCGGGCGACTTCGAAGAGAAGCTGATCTCATTTCAGCGATTCGTAATAAGGAAGAGAATGGAGCACGGCTACGCCGTAGGACAAATGGGAAACGCTGACCAGACGCCGGTATGGTTTGACATGCCAGTGGCGTGCACCGTGAACGAAAAAGGTGCCAAGGAAGTGAAAGTGCGCTCGGCCGGATACGAAAAGCAGCGCATGACTGTAATGCTGGCCTGCACGGCGGATGGCCACAAGCTGCCGGCGTATATAATTTTTAAGAGGAAGACTCTACCAGCTCGGGAAGTGTTTCCAAGAAATGTGATCGTCCGCGCCAACGAAAATGGATGGATGGCGAGCGATATGGTTGAGCAGTGGATCAGAATGGTTTGGCAGCGGCGTCCAGGGGCCCTCTTGGCCAAACGTTCCCTCCTCGTCCTGGACTCTTACCGTGGACACCTCACTGACGGCGTAAAAGCTGCGCTTTCCGAAGCCGGTACCGACATCGCCATCATACCCGGCGGCATGACAGGCCAGCTGCAGCCTCTTGATGTGTGCCTCAATAAGCCTTTCAAGGATCGGCTGCGCAAGTACTACGTGGACTGGCTTAGTGAAGAGCGGCGCGAGCTTACACCAACAGGCCGAATAAAGCACGCCTCACTGGGAGTTGTAGCCACTTGGATAGCTGCAGCCTGGGATGACATCCCAGAAAGCTTGGTTGCACGCTCATTCCGCAAGTGCTGCATCTCTAATGCACTTGATGGCAGTGAAGATAGTGCACTGTTCGAGGAGGCCAGCGATAAAGAAGTCAGCGATGATGATGACGAATGAGCGGGGGCTGATCCCGGGCTGGCGTTGCATATGTCTCCTCGCCCAACGCCGCCTCTCCTCCTCCTCTTCTCTCAGAGCTCCTCTGGCAGCTTTTTTTTTTCAACGGTCCCTCTCGGGGCCATCAATCACGCTTCGGCAGAGCATGCAGGCACGATGCTTCCTGCTGTGTCTCACTCAAGTTCCTCTCTCTACACCAAGTCGCCTATGCGCAGACACATGGTGCAGTCGTTACGCGCCACGCACTTTCACGTGCGCGGCGACGTAAGAACAGCCGTGTCGCGTCATAAAAATAATTGTGATAATGAGGTATAAACAGTGTTGTTTTTTCGGCCGGCCTACAATCGAGGTAAGTTTTTTTTTTCTGTGGCCTTCAACTTTCGGGTCTCGGCTTAGAATCGTGGCCGGCCTAGATTCGAGTAAATACGGTAACATGCTTCACAAAGAAGCCTCTAAAAAAGCGCTCTGGACTAGCCACCGATTATCACATAACGTTAACATTTTCACCGATTTCCGCTGACATGATTGCTTCACACTGAAATAACGCCGTATAACTCATTTCCGCAATGCCTTCGTCAGCGAAGCGAGCGAAAAGGTCGAAAGCCGCCATGCACTAACAACCACGGTTCGCAAGCGCGGAGTCCGGGCCGTCAGCAAAACCATCACAGGTAGTAGTGCACCCCACCGCATCTTTATGTGTACATGACTGCACATCAATTCCGATTCTCCAGGGAATGTTAGCTGCACTATAGAAAGTGCAAATTGTCTTCGGCAGTCATGTTTGCGCTGAAATTAGCAAAAAAAAAAAAAAAACGGCTGCTTACTCGGAAAAGTTTCGTTGAAACAGAACCTCGCTCCAAAAATGTTCGTTGTGGGGGAAAATAATTGCATTGCCTTGTATGGTATGCTGACGGTGAATCGGAAATACTTCGCTGTGGCAGAAATTTCGCGGTAACGGCGTTCGATGTAGTTGGGTTTGATGGAAAAACATGTTGGACTAGTTGATGCAGTGCATTAAGGGAAGTAATACCAGCCAAAAGAAGGCGCACACAGGAAACTGAGAACAATACGGGACAGAGGCTGAACTAGCAACTGTGGTAGTCACAATTGGTAGTCCAGCCTCTGTCCAGTCTTCTTCCCAGTTTCCAGTGTGCACCGTCTTTAGCCTGATGTTATTTTCTTTAATGAATATTTGGAATACTTCTGGCATGCAAAAAAGGTTGACAGCACAATAAGAATTTAAGAACCAGGGAAGCATTCACTGAGGGCCCCTCATTAAGGAAGCTTTCAAATTGACATTGGGCAGCCTCATTGCAATTAAATCACCCACACTGAGGTAAATAAGGTTTCAGAGTCTAGGTCTATGTTTGAGCCCAAACTCAACCACAATATGGAGCCTCACTAGAGAGCTACACGTTCCTATGGTGGCACAATACATGATACAGTCGACGACCGAAAATTCGGACGCCTGATTTTTCGGGCATGCTTGATTATTCGGACGCGCCGTAACTGATTGCTCGATTTTTCGGACCTTGTTCGCACTCGCCGCTAATACTCAAGCCGCCACCATATAATGTGTACAGTGGAACCTCATTAATTCAAACTGCAGAAGAGATCGAAAACTTGATCAAACAAACGAAATACAAGCTTAAGGGGGGAGACGGCTCTTAGAGGCGAAAAAAATTGCGAAAAAATCGATTTTTCAAAAATGTAATTTTCGAAATCTGCAGCTGTTTCTCTACCACCCTGTGAATTTTCTAATCTCTAGAGCCAATATTTGGGCTGTAAAAGGAGTATAAAACTTCGATCCGAGCTCGCTCTTGGCAAATTTTCGCGCAATAACGGGGCTTTTTCCGAGACATGCTATTATCGTTTCACTGCAGCGATCGCGGCCATCTTGGTCTCGTTTGGAAGAGCTGCTTTTCGTTTTAAATTTCGCGCAGTTCCTGCTCCTTTATGCTTATTGGATGAGGGAGAAAATGCCGCCAAAAAGCAGTCGCAACGCGCGATGCTATTCGCTAGTCGGTGCACGTGACTGAAAGCTGCTATCTGATTGGCTGAAGGGCCTCGTGTCGTCTGCTGGAAGCGTCTGTTGAGCCCAAGCGGTAGCCATTTTGTCAAGGTGTGTTCGCTGGTGCATCTCGCGACGATGTCAACGCCGGCGCCAAAGTTCAGCACGACTCACAGATATGGAAAAAAGAGGAAAAATTCGCTCATTAACAACCTCAAGAAGAGCGCCACGGTCACCTCGAGCACCGCGGACACCACAGGCACCGTGGGTATGCCTCCGCCAGCGGATCGGGAGGTGCCGACCGAGCTAGGCCTAACGGCGCCGCCGGTCGCGGAAGCCTCATCGGGCAGCGGCCGTGTTCGTCGCGATACCAGAATGCTGCAACCTTCCGAGATAGAAGAAAGGGACAAAAAAGCCCAGGAGAAACTTCAGGAGATGGCATCAGCGGCAGCAACAGAGCGAAAGGCAGCATTCTTCGGTGCAATGGGAGACGCCGCAACTGCCCCACCCGGCGACACCTTCTCCATCGTCAGCTTGCGCCTGGTGAACGAGAAAATCTTCAGCGCTCACTCAAAAAGCGCCATTTTAATAACTCTGGTCAGACAGACTACCTTCCAGGAGGTTATTAAGTGTCTGCTGATGCCAGTATATAAATAAATTTGAAGTACTTTGCCATAAACACCACTTCGTTTGTTTTTGCTGTTCTTCTCAAAATGGAAATTTTGGACTCGTAGCATGTCCCAAACTAGCATATCTCAGCAGCTATGGCAGATAGAACCATAATTCCTTTTTTAGCAAGTAGCCATATGTGTAGTCTACACAATGTTGGGAGTAGAATTTGTAATTAAGGTTCAGAAATTTTTTAATTTGCTCTAGTTTCTGATTGCAAGTTAGGCACTATTTGTACCTTGAGTTTCAATGTCTTTAAAAACTACTTATGATAGTAAAATTAAAAAACTGTTTCCAACATTGTATTCATTTCTGTTTCTAGAACCCAACCAAGTGCAATTTATAAACTTTCTAATGTGTTTTTTCTCTTAATTGTTCTTATTAGTGAGAAGGGTGTAATTAAGTGTATCTCAATAACTACTGATCCTATCATGAAACCAATGACATTTTTGGAATCAGCATGAAAAACTAGTCATGGGTGTGCAATCTGATTAAATTTGGTGCAGAAACAAAATTTTTTTCTTTAAGAGGAGCCTCCCCCCTTAAAGGGGACCTCCTAACTTCCGATGCTGAAATTCTGCGTGAGTCGGCACATAGCGCCCGCGTGTTTTCGAATTCATACTGTTCTTGAATGTCTTTCGCCGCATGAACTTGAAAAGCAGTCAGAGTTCGCGGAATTCATCTATGCCGAGTCTTTTGTCTCGAATATGAAAAGAGGTAGCAGCGAGGCGCATGGGAGGCATACGGCTTCACGGAGACGGCGAGCGTGGGAGGAAATGGTGGTGCATTTCAAAGTGAGGTGAGTGTACCCGCGGCAAAACGCACCGCAACCCTGACTTTTCTATCGTAAAACCGTAAACAACTGGCGTTTCAATGACAGGCAACAGGCCTCTCATTATGCGCAAACCACCACAGAGTGCTTATCGCCGGATACAATGCCAATTTTGGCTCTAGTCGCTAGGCCTAATGACGAAGGCCAACGCCGATGGAGCACTTGCTTCGGCTGTGTCTCAGTTCTTATTGTTTCGCCATCTTCGCGTTCTCATTTCAGGCCCCTCGTACTGCGGGCGCAACGCAGCAGTAATGCAGCGGCATGTTCGCTTTTTGGTTTAGATTTGTCCCAACCCATGCGTTCATCAGCGACATGCGGAGGGCAGCACAGCAAGGCCAAGCTCGTGAAAGCGGTCACCGCCCGTCATCCGAGCACTTGTCGCGCGGCGAAATTTAGTCATTAGGAGCTTTAGAAAGTGTGCAATACAACTCGCTTATTCCTCCAGCACATTGACAATAAGTTCGTGATTTTTTTCGGTGAAATTTGATTTTACAGACTGCCTGATTTTTCGGCCGTTTTCGCAATCCCTAGAGGGTCCGAAAAATCGACCGTCGACTGTATGTGCCAGAAATGGTGTCTGCACTGTGCTCTGAACAGAAACTTGTCATACCAAAAATTGCAAACCGATAACACAAAGTGCATGGCTGTAACTGAAGCACAGTGCAAAAAGCATGAGGCCTAGAAAGAACTGGAAACATAGGAACGAGCAGCAAAGGAATAAAGTGGACAGGCAGAAGCGAAGCATTCAGAAGCAACAGGAATGCAAAAGTACTGTGCAGTAAAACACTAGAAGCCCGAAGCAGTGCCTTTAGTTGCTTATGCGCCATTTAACCCCTATAATTCCTGTCATGCCATCTTCAGCCCTTTCACACTTTCACACAAAGGTAGGCGTAGATGCAATAACTGCTGGAGTGTATCATTGAAGTTGCAGGGTGCCTGAATTCCAATAAACATGATACTTAGAGACTTGACCTCCAACATGCCAATCAGGAGAAGAAAAGAAGAACGAGTCTCAGCAGGTGGCGCCCACACACTCACATGAGAAAGGTACATCCCTCAGGAGTGTTGGTCCAAGACCCACGTAGAGAGACAGCAGACCCCTGGTCTTGACAAGGCTCTTCACAGCTTGTCCAATTTCTGTACCAATGGCGAGAGGAATGTACACTTACAATCAGAAAAACGCAAGTTCTGAAGACAAGGGATGCCATAGAAGAGCCAGAAAGCAACAAAAAAGATGTAATAGGCTCACACAGAAGAAATAAACTTTTACGCAGCGATAAAGAAATACTACCTCCTCCATACAGCATAGCATGGAGTAAAATTAAAAAGCATAATTAAATTGAGTCAACTGCATGAAGAATTAAATGCCCCACAATTTCACCTTCGAAGCTACCTCTCACCTTTGGAATTTGACACTTCTTGTACGTTATAAAGGCACCCAGCCTTAGGAAGAGGATTGCATCTATGACTTGGCCAAACTGAAGTGCGGGCTCCCTAAGAGGAGGGTCTCCACCCTTAACCTTTGTCGCCTTTGTTGGCGACTACTTTCCCAATGCCTTCGCTTTCCAGAATTTCTTCACCTCCTAGATCCTATTTGGCATAAGTAGTCACTACAGGAGATGCCTGGCAGGACTACATCATTTTCCCGAAGCTAATGCCAGGAGCTGAAAATGGACTTGTCAAGCCAACAGCCTCAATTTTTGGATTCAGTGCAGCACATGTTTGGGATCAGAACAAAAGGTAATCCTTACAGGCAACGCGGCGCTACTTGTACTTACTCATCACTGTACACAGCTTGACACCGAATCTTAGCTAGAAACAGGCAACAAGGATGTTGCTTGCCAGAACAAAATGCACCGCTAACTTCGAACACAGATGCTGAAGAGCTCACAGTTGCTTTAAGAGTTTTCAGAGCTTTCAAAAACATCACTGATACACAGATAGGCTGCTATGGTCACTGGGACTACTCCTCCAAGCTTTCTTTACCTTGCCTTAAAGGGGCCCCGAAACACATTTTCAGTGCATTATTTTGCCTGTTGGTTGCATAGAATGAGTTATAGTAATGCTATTAGCACCGGTCGTACTGCCTCCCACGTCGGGACCGGAAGGCCAAGCCTTTTGGCCGCGTCATGAGCCTGCTGGACAGCCCAAAATTGTTCATCCAGGTCCAGGCTACGAAGTGCAGCCTCCCACAAGAACGCATCCTTGATCGCCGAGTCTTCAATTCCTTTGCAAGACCAGCGCATATGTTTGAACATGGCTAAAGCACCGCAGTCCTAGCAATAAGGCTCTGTATATGTCTCACGATAGTACCCTCCCTGCATTGCCACACTGCTCAATGCATTGCGATGCTAGCAGGTTCATGAGAATCAGCCGACACCTTTGGCTGGAAGGGGGTCCTTTGACAGGGTAAAGCTGCTTTGTTCTTGAGTTGTATCCGACTATAGTTGAAACATCACCCCAGATGCTGAGATAAAAACATTATACTTTTCGGCAATCATTAGCACTCATTTTTGTATAAATATACTTTGATTACATGCAAAAAAAAATGATGTACAAACCTAAATAACTAAGCTTCTTTGACTGCATCTTTGTCCGGATCATCTCCAGTGGACTTATCACAGTAGCTGAGAACACTGGAAAGAGATATGGAGAGAAAAGGAAAGAAGGAAAGGAAACAAAAGAAAAGTAAGTTTCAAGGCCATTACTAACACAGACACTCACACACTATGCTACATATCCAGCACAACTTGCAGCCATCCCACTGGTGCCTATTTAACTCTTGCACCAGTCTCAGTTTTCAAAACGGTTGTGTTGTGCATGTTTGTCAAATGGCCCCCACGTATCGACAGAAAAACACTGTATGTGCTTGTGCATGTTTTTGTATGTGCACTGCCTGAAGGGGCTGGCAAGCTGGCGCCAGAGAAAGAGCTTGCAGCAAGGGCGAAAAGCAGCAACACCAGAACCTCCCATTATCCTGAGAGGAGCATGTGTGGTCCCAAAGTGAGTAAATTGCAATGGCAGCAGCTTCCCAATAACATGACGGGGGTTCGCCACATTCTTGCACGGACAAGGATGGTTGTTGAAGTGATGGTGACCATGGTCTCGCCGGAAAAGGAGGACCCCATAAGAAAAAGAAGGCCTTGAGGATATGCGGTTGATGCAGTGGAGACAACGGAGGATGCAGCCAGGGGTTGAGGAGAGAGGCCGTACCCTGACCGAGACGGCGTTCTGTACTGCAACTGTAGTATATAGTGTAGAATACATTTTGCACAATCTGCAATTCTCGAGTGGTCCCGCTTCGTCGGGAGGAGTTAGGAAGAGTTGGAGAAAGAAGAAAAGAACTGGCTGCTTAACTTGATGAGCAAATACTACTTTATTCAAGACTGAATCAAATATAAATAGCGTAGCTGAAAATCAAATCGAATAAAAACCGAATCATCGTTACTTATGATGTGTAAGCAAAATCAGCAAGCGGTGGAGCTGCGTACAGCATTATAATTCATGTAGTCTTAGCTACAAGTGCAGAAAAATGACAAATCAACTTCGCCAGGGGGTGCAACCCTGTCATGTTAATGGTGGTCGCGCCGTACACACCAAATTAAGTATTGCTACTGATAATGACAGCAAATCAACTACCTTCACATCTTGGTAAGGAAGAGTCTGACCTGAGACACTGAAAATCACAGCAGGGCTTTATAAACCTTGTCAAATCTTGCTAAACCATACAAGTCATCTAAACTTGGCCGTGACATACACTAAAAGCTTGTTACTTCGACTCCACTTAATTCGGAAATCCGGATAATTCTAACTACCGGCTCAGTCCTGGCCAACGGCCATGTAAGTCTAAGCTGTTGTATGCTTGCTAATTCGGACGCTATGCGTCTCATACTGGTTAATTCGAACATGCTCCCAAAGAAAGGCCGCGCCCAGGCATGACCGGCGCAGCAAGAGATTGTCAAAATAGCCCTACTCAAGACCTGAATCCCATGCTGCAAAGTTGCTTGCACACCTCTGACAATGGCGTGCAATGGCAGGCGTGACTACGAATAGATGGCCCCTGCTCTGAGAACAAAAAGTATGGTGGAGCTGCCATAAAAAAACGTAAACCAATAAGCTCCTGCCTGTGCCACTAAGTATGTCCGACCACATAGTTTCGGTTTTACTTTTCTGAGCTTCGCACCAGCCCGCAGCGATGGCAGCTCAACCAGCCAGGTATAGCTGGCCAACCAACACTTCGCGTTCTTTTGAAACTGATGTCCTAGAAGACTAAAGTAGAAAACTAAAGAAAACTAAAGTTCGAAAACTGTTAAAAAACTTCAGAAGATATTCAGATAGTTTCTAATAATTTTAAGCCTGCATTATTTGTTTTATTCGGCAAATTGAACAGGACGTTTGATACACTATTCAAGAATTTTGAATTAGGCACAGCCCTAATAGTTTCGCACAGCCCTAATATTTTGACCTTCACAGCAGAGCTGGTACTAGGATAACAAGGAGACAACTGGAGCAATGATATCAGTGGGGCCTAGAAAATGGTACAGTAGAATTTTGTTAATTCTGCCGTAAAAGTTGAGTTCACTCACTCACTCACTCTCTCTCTCTCTCTCTCTCTCTCTCTCTCTCTCTCTCTCTCTCTCTCTCTCTCTCTCTCTCTCTCACACACACACACACACACACACACACACACACACACACACACACACACACACACACACACACACACACACACACACACACACACACACACACACACACACACACACACACACACACACACACACACACACACACACACACACACACACACACACACACACACACACACACACACACACACACACACACACACACACACACACACACACAACACACACACACACACACACACACACACACACACACACACAACACACACACACACACACACACACACACACACACACACACACACACACACACACACACACACACACACACACACACACACACACACACACACACACACACACACACACACACACACACACACACACACACACACACACACACACACACACACACACACACACACACACACACACACACACACACACACACACACACACACACACACACACACACACACACACACACACACACACACACACACACACACACACACACACACACACACACACACACACACACACACACACACACACACACACACACACACACACACACACACACACACACACACACACACACACACACACACACACACACACACACACACACACACACACACACACACACACACACACACACACACACACACACACACACACACACACACACACACACACACACACACACAGGCCACCGCAATGTGCAAGGCAAGAAAAGTGCATGAGGTGTGACACACAACAGCCATCTATATGTTAAACACTTTCGCAGTCAAGTTCCCACTGCATAAAAATAACAAATAAATGTCCACGTTAAAGCGCTTGTTTGCATCAGAATTGAACTTGCAATTGCCACAGGTACCAATATCAGAAGCTGCGCACTGCAAGATGGCCTTGCTACAGTTTTTCTAAATTCACTCAGCAAGTATCTTGTCTGACAATTCTTGCCAAGTGATTTCCACACAAGTTCAGACAAGATGCAGAAGGCTAAAGCGGTAAGAAAATGATATGTAAAACTGTCAATTCATTGGCTGATTTTACTCGACGAAGCAACACTGTGGCACATGAAACATGGCACAGTGGAGGGCTCCGATTTAGTTTTGACCTCCTGGGATTCCCTAATGTGCAATGAAATCTCAGTACTTGGGCAATTTTCATTTTTCTTGCACAAATATGCGGCCGCCGCAGATGAAATCAACCCCGCTATTTTGGACTCTGCAACCCTATGCAATAGCTGCTGAGACACTGTGGTGGGTATAATATCCTTCGTGTGAACTAATTTTTGCGCAGTACTTCTCCTTGTCTAAGTATCGCTTTCAAGGCAGTGTGTCTCGATACAAGTCTGATGCAAGAATGCCAAATGTGAGCATTCAATACATCATTTCTATAGGCACTTGTTTAACTTTTGCCAACACCTAGGCACCATAAAATGCATGCGGCCTATGTTTGTAGTAATTGATCAGGCAAAGCCAAATATGGTGCCCCCACTGCAGCGATTCACTGTCTATGGCGTTTAGATGGTGAATGAGTAAGTGGCATTAAGTTAGGACAGTGGCAGCTGCATTTCGGTAGAGGTGAAATGCAATAACACTTGTACGTTCAGATTTTGGTGCACTCCGTAAAATGCCAGGTGACGCAAATTAATCCAGAGTCCACCATTACGGCATCAGCTTAGACACCACTGTTGCTTTTCCCCGTAAAAAAATCGATTGACCAAATACAATGCAATCACTGTTGCTTTTCGCTGTAAAAAATCGGTTAACCAAATACAATGCAAACATTTAACTCGAGATTCTGCCACAGTGCAGCTGCAAAACATAGAGGAAGAAAATAGAAGATAGTGTGGTAGCAACCTCTAACCACTCACATTCTGAACAAAAAAAAAATGAGAACCATAATTGGGGCTCTTACAACCAAACCAGCAAGCATTAGCTGGGAAAATATCAGAAGGTATCAGCAAATTTATTTGAAAAGGCATGTGCTGAATTTCCTACATTTGCACAAAATGCTTTGCTGAGCAAATAAGCATTACTTTTATGCAACAGTCGTGCACAATAACCCCAACCTTAGCTTTGACGCGAAGCAATGAAATACAGCCAGTGTGCAACATGAACCAGACTTATGAAAAAATTTTTCAGGTGATTTTCTCTAACTTGGCTCAACAACTGCAAAAAGAAAACAAGACACATGATAAGATGAGTGAGTGAGTGCTCCAGACTGTGAATGTGCCACCTTGACAGGCAGAAGATATAGCAATGTTTCATTACCGTGCAGACCATGGCAAAACCTTCAAGGGAAATGAAAAAAACAAGCAAACATGGCATAAAATGCATGAAGAACAAGAAGTGACCAAGACGTACCTCGAGCAAAACCTCCCGAAAGAGCAGGGGCCCAAATGGTTTGGTGTCCAGACAGGTGGTTGCAGAAAAACTCACGGATCTGGTCATAAGCTGTGAAGTAGATCACAGTGGCAGGCACAGCCATTACCCTGTTTGAAAAAGGGGCATTAGAAGGACAATTAGAAATGGCAACGAACTTCATAGAACAGAGGATGCTGATCACTACTGGCAGACTGCATTGCAACACATGTGCTCGAGGATCCGAAATTTCAAAACTACTCTTTAGTCTTGCTGAATTTGGAGGCAGAGCATAATATGGCTTTGTCACAACTTGAAAAATACCACCAAGTGTATATTGCACACTTCAGAAAAAAAGAAAAGAACAGACTAAAGCATTGCTTAAGGCATGGAAGTAGGTATGTCAACCAGGGTACATAGTATATGAACTACAGGCAGTCATGGTCAATGGAGCGAAAAACATTTGCATGTCTTTAATATGTGCCATGCTCTCTCCTCCAAGCATGTTGCGGCTCATCTGCTCTCTTCAAGCCATGAAATTAAAGGTGGATGCTACATGAAATGTCTTGATGAAGGATCTTATACAGGCTATTCAGGCTTACAATATCAGGAAAGAGAACAATGCTTTAGCACAAACAGTGTTACTGCTAAACTCACATGCCACTCAACTCATTAGAGAGGAGCTGCACCAAGCATTATAAATTACCAACAAATGATAATTTTACTACACGGACAGTGTGAGCTATAAGTGGTGATAAGAAAAAGAAAAGCACTAAGCATTTACGTTACCAAAAATGTCGACAAACGCACATATAAATGAGTTCCTAAGCACTGCTACAAATATACAAAGTCACTTATATTAAGAGGTAGTTGCATATTTCATAAGTTTCCTTAGCGGTCCCATGACCAGAACAGTTACGCATGAAAAAAATGTGCCAAACTTAACAAAGCTTTCATGCACGCACTAAGCTGCTCTGTAGGTTGTACTGAGATGAGATGATCTAAGAGAAGCCTGCATCAACTAATAACTCACAAGGTTGGAGGCAAGCCACTCCATAGAGAGGTGACGCCTTCGTTTCTTGCTATCTTTATGAATGCATCCTGCAAGTTTGGGACACATTGGCAACAGCTCTCTACCACTTATGTTGTAACACGTATTCCTAACCCATGCTTAACAAGACTGCTACAGCAGCCTGGACCTGCAAAAAACTCTATTAGGACAAGATTATTCAACAAAAGAGAGAGAGGAAGGGAAAGAAACACATTTAAAGGCAAGAATTTCTTAAAGCAGCACACATTCCTAGCATAGATACATGCCTGCCTAAGAACAAGCCCAGCGCTTGATAAAATCGAAACTTCAGATAACCGAGTCTGCACAGTAAACAGTAATTTCTGCAATGGTCAAGATAAATACTATCATGCTAAATGTGTAAATTCAACTCAACTTGAAATTTACAGCAAAGGAATTAAATTACAAGTTGCAGTTTGCAGTACTGGCCAGAACCTCTACTAAAGTCTACAACAGCAAAGAACGAAAGAACATGAAATGATTTTTATAAACTATACCAAGCTAAAACCAAGTTTTCTGTGCACTTTTCAAGTGCCCTAACAAAAACACCATATCTGCTGTGCATTACAGCAAAAGCTATTTGCACTGTTACTTGTGTAGACAACAGGAACAAAACTCACTGGAAAGTGTTAAAGCCATGTTTCATTGTAAGAGCCATGATGCCACACCTGAGTGGTTAGGATTCTCAGTATGTCAATACAGAATATAAAACTGTGCTTTATAACTGCAACTCTACATAAAACTACAAGCTATGTATATTTAAGAATTGCACTGAATAATTTCTATGGAAAGTATACAAGCTGATGTGGATGAGAAATGGCAACATCTTCATATATATTTATCATTTTAGTAGGTTGACCCTTAATAACTGTGCATTCTTGTCAGACTAAATCACTACTTTAAAAAAGGTCAATTAATAGCAAAGTTAAACAATAAGTTAAATGTGAAACTTTATAAATTCTCATGTTCACATTTTTTTTCCTTACAGAGTTTCCACCGATGTCACAGCAGCTGTCAATGCTGGCGAACCAGGAGCACTGCGCGAAAGTGCATGTTTCTATAATCCTCTTACCGCCATTTGCTCTGGCACACACTGGAAGCTACACATCACAGTAAGCTGCACACACGATTGTCCAGGTGATAAATGATGCCTCAACAAGATTCTAAATACAGACAGTTACCACATTAAGAGAACTAAAACAGCCAGACTTGTTGACAAGTCTTCTTGATATAAAGAGCACTGAGCAAGCTCAAAACTCAAGCAACATAATACTCACTAATGTGCCATTAAAATGCCCTGGTCTCTTGTACCACTGGCTTTGAGGCATCACGGTGTGTCCATTCTGGCCATTTCCATTGCCATTCATACAGTAGCACATGTGCTCCATCAGGCCATTGCAATAAATGAAGCACTTGTTCTTAACAAGCTGCTTTCGCTGAGCCTGAAGCCGTATCTTGACTACATCCAAGGGTGTGACTTTTGAGTCCCAAGAAAGATACAAAAGAGGATGAAAAGATAAATAAAGAGCTTTCAAAGCACAAGAGTGACAAGGTTTCTGCAAAAACAGATGACATACATAAACAGTGTGTAAGCAGAAAAAAAGTTTTGAAAGCGTCATGTAGCACAAATAACGCCGTAGATGCGTAGTATAGGAGCACAGGTGAACAAGTGGCCGTGGCACTGCCTGGCATAGCTGCTGTTCACATCCAGCATACTTTTTCCAACCTGAGACACTAGCCTATTCAGATCAGATTTCAAAAAGCACATTTCATGCATGCATACATGCTCTTGAGGTGCTTGACATCTGACGGCCATGCAAACTGACGAAGTGTAAATTGCATGGTGAAGCGGATTAGCCACATGCAATGTTCACCAGTAGTCAGCTTGCACAGACACCTTGCAGCGACATCACCATGGCTGCCGTATTGAAGAACCAAGAGCACAAAGGAATTTGTTATAGCAACCTCCACCGTGGAAGGTCAGTGAAATGTATGGGTCATTCATCATGAAACCTACAATATCATGCTCAGAAGCGTGAATTGCTGGTGTTTTTTTCTGCTAGAACAGCATGCTCTAGTCATGATACAATGAGAAAGCATTTGCAGCAAGCCTAGTCATGGGCCACGGCAGTGAAGAAACAAATATCCCTGCAGTGAGATGTACATGCAACAGGGCCGCTTCAATCAATTAGCTTTATCCTTGCCAGCCAGGTTCGTCACCTTGAGTTAATCACATGGCGCAGCGCCAAATAGAAACGTCCAAAGAGAAACAAACGCACGAGGTGCCTAACTGTGTTGCTTTTCACGTTTCTTTCCTCGCCGGCGCATCCACATTCGAGGTGCACTGTAAACAACGGGCCCCGAACAACGGCCCCGCACTTATCTGGACGACTCCACACAAGCATACGCCAAGCACGTGCACGTTTTGTTTACGAGCAGTGTAGACCACAGCGAGCACAGAGCTGGTGGTGATTATTGTAACACGCGCATTTTAAGGACGCCCAGACGAAGCCGACTAAGCAGGGCGTTATATACTTACAAGAAGAAAAAAAACATGTCAGGCATGTCTACAAGCCACACACTACAGGTTTCAAAATAACGAAACCAATGTAACCAATCTCAATCTCAGCTGCAGTGTAACCGCTGAAGAACGAACGTATCAAAGGAATCTGAAATAAGAAATAGACCCTGCTGTTCAAAGCGCTGCAGTAATTACTACACAGTGCGTGCAAACCAACTCGGCTTGCTGCTACAGGCACCGGGTCAAGAGGAGATCCTGCCCAATAACGCTACAGTTCACGTGAGAGCGTGCTTGAACAGTGTTCTTCCAGGAGAAAGATCTGTTTTGGACAGAGCACACGGAATCAATGATTCAAACCGTCCCTAATGCCACACGCGCGCACATGTTCGCGCTTAGAACTTGACGCTGGATCACACGTAACTAAGTTCTCTTAACGTATTCCCCCTTGATATTAATTAGCGTGTTAGTCCTTTCTAAAATGTAGGATCTAGTGAGTGAAATACGCACCAAAAAATGATGTCGTCAAGGCGCCCGTGCACGAGCAGATCATGCGCTGCGATGCCGTGATGTTGTCGTGCGACGCCATCGCTGCTTCTCGAGTGACAAGTGGTCAAGTGCACAAGTCAAACACGCACAACACGCAGGTTGGTCATAACATGAAAGTACATGAGGCCGAATAAAAGCGGCATACCGCTTTCTCGGAACAACACGAACAGCACATGGCTCCGCTAAATGGCACCTCAAGGAGAAAAGACGTCGGTACAGAGCAGCGATAAAACGAAAGACGTCGCTCGTTGCTGCTGATGATGATATTTCCAAAGCTTTGTCAACTCTCAATCTACTTCATAGTTATAAACGAAACAATCTGATATTACCTAAAAAAACTTTTTAATAAATAAAAGAAATATGCTGTGCAACAAAAATAGCAGTCACTGTCATACTTTTTTTTCCGCCTCCGAGACGCCTTGTTGCCAAAGTCATGGCTCATTGCTAAGACCCCACTTTATTTTACTTGGCCGCTTTACGCTGACCTGTAATAGTTTCAAGCTCGGGCTATGTGGTTGCAAATTGCTCAGTCGTTGCAGTCAACACGTTTCTTATTATGTTTCAGACGACGGAAGCAGCAGGCTGCAGTTTGCAAAATCCCTTCAGGGCCGGAAGATGGCGTGAGTTGACAGGCTTCAAGTATAGTAAGGAAAAATCTGCAGTCATGACATTTAATGAAGAGGGCGGTGAGCATAGAATACAGGAGTTCGTGCTAAAGGTAGTGAATGAGTACAAGTATCTTGGGGTGTGGATAAATAACAGTGTTGAGTATCTGACAGAGCATGAAAAATATGTAATGAATAAAGCTAGTAGGAATGCAGCTGTCATGAAAAATAGGGCACTGTGGAATTACAATAGGTATGAGGTGGTAAGAGGGATCTGGAAAGGGGTGATGGTCCCTAGTCTGACCTTCGGGAATGCGGTCCTGTGTATGAGGCCAGATGTTCAAGCAAGGCTGGAAATTAGGCAACGGGGAGTAGGGAGGTTAGCTTTGGGAGCACATGGCAATACACCAAATCAGGGGGTACAGGGTGATATGGGATGGGCGTCTTTCGAGAGCAGAGAGGCTAGCAGTAAGATAGCATTTGAGGAACGATTGAGAAGGATGGAGGAAAATCGGTGGGCTAGGAAAGTTTTCAGATACCTGTATATAAAGAATGTTGACACGAAATGGAGAAAGCGAACTAGAAAATTGACAAGCAAATATCTGGACAGCAGTAAGGGGGCAAATCAGCAATTATCGGTTAAGAAAAAGGTTAAAGGAACAGAGAGAGCTTTGTGGAAAACAGGGATGCTGACGAAATCGGCACTAGAAACATACCGGACCTTTAAACAGGAAATTGTCAAAGAAAATATCTATGATAATTGTAGGGGAAGTTCTTTGTTGTTTGAGGCCAGGACTGGAGTTTTGCGGACTAAGAAGTATAGAGTCAGGTACCAGGAGATAGACACTTTGTGCATTGCGTGCGGAGAGGAGGAGGAAACGGCTGAACACTTGATACTTTTCTGTAAAGGGCTTCACCCTACAGTGGAAGGCAGCGGGGCTGACTTACCCAAGGCATTGGGGTTTAGGGATAGCGAAGGGAAAGTGGATTTTAAGAGGTTAGAGGTAACCAAGCGAAGGTTATCTGATTGGTGGCTAAAAGCAAGACAGGAGTAAAATTTCACAAGACATGGCTAGGTGGCTTGAGCCACCGCCCGATGTAAAGGGTTCAGCCGTATCCATCCATCCATCCATCCACTATAGTTGCAGTATGTTGCAGCGAACAGTGTGAATGGCGGTCCATATGGCTGCGCCTGGTTGGTAGAGATGTTTGTCTGGTTAATTGCGGTAATGAACGAAGTTGTGGCGGTTAAATAGGTGCGGCACTCTTATAGTCAGACAGTCTGCAATGCACTCATCAGCGCCTTAACGTGCTTCGAATGGCGTTGAGTTTATTAGTATCCAATAGAAACTTTCCAAAACATGGCTCTTCAAATGCCCTACAAGCGCAACCTTATTTCGCAGTTGAGATAGGGGGCTTTCAGTTATTTCCTTCGTATGCGAAGTTCCCAGTAAGCATGAGTCATACACTCGAGTTGTTTACGTTCTTGCCCATCGAAGATAAATACGAGAACTTTGCAGTTTCGACTGACACGGGTAGGGGGATAATTAGTGAAGCGCTGGTGTAGATCCGTCCAGAAGTCTGCGAGAGGGTGTCCTTTTGCCGCCGCTGCTATTCGTGTTGCATTTGACCAACATAGAAAGAAGGCTAGGGAAGTTTCAACAGGGGCGGATTTATGGAAAGAGCGGTCCCCCCTTCGCCCCCCCCCCCCCTGCCCCTACCATTTATGACCCATAAATTAACTCCTTGGTTTCAACACCTAGCCAACCTAGCACCACGGTGCCTCTTATAAATGGCACCCAGCCCAATGCCACTGCACCGAATGTCCGGACCCCGTAATGTCCGAATTGTCCGTAATGTCCGAATAAGCGAATGTCCGGACCCCGTAGAGTATCTGTTACGGGTCCAATTGGACTTATTTTTGGAAATGTGGCGGGGAGTTTGAAGGATGCTTCACTCCCGCCACCGGTTGGCCTGGTATTGCACTGCCTCCGGGATCGGCCTTCTCTTTAGCGCGTCTTTACTATCCTGTCTTTCCCATCTTTCAACTCTCCTACTATCTGGACGTGGTAGCGATTGTGGCTCGGCTTGAGCCAGTGAGCAGGCCTGTGCACTTTCCTTTTCTTTCTTCCTGGCAACAGACAGACACTGCACCGCTGAGCCAATGTAATTGAGCTGTAGTTGAGCTATAGTGGCTAGCACACTGCAGTAACATATATAGTTCAGCAGTCTACCTATGTTCAGTGTTTGCAGACGATATTTCATAGCTAGCTGCCAGTGATGTAGAGTGATTCGGCTTCACCTAGGTATTTGTTGAGGTGGGCAGACTTTAGGGCTTCACTTTTGTTTAGAAGAAAGGGGCTTAATCGCGTTAATAACTACCAACTGCAGACCACTAGGCTTGCCGGTAAGGGAGTGCAAACAGAAGTATAAAATGAGCCCAGATAGGAGGTACCAAAAGGGTACAAATTAAGGAGGGCGAGATGTACCCAGAAAATTAACAGTTGGATTATCAAATCAAATATAATGTATAAAGTAGCGCGTGTAGTAGCAGTACGAGTGTATGAAGTAGTGGGAAGTGAAAGTACAACATTTATGAAGCGTTGTGAGGGAATAATAGTTCCGAGACTTACCTTTAACGCATTTCTGATGCTTGAGGTCAGGATTGCAACACACACACACACGCGCGCGCGCGCGCACGCACGCACGCACGCACGCGCTGTGCTTGGTCCAAGCTTGGATGCCGGATATCTATGTGGCATAACTACCTCTGGCGCGGAGATGTGAGGTGATCGAGGAATTAACACCAGTTCGCCGTGTATGTTACCAAAGTTAACTCATTATCTAGTAGAATTTCCGTTCGGCGTCGTTCAGTGCTTGTATCGACAATTATTTTTTATCTTTGTGCAAGAGGTATACTGAGATACAATGGTTCGCCTCTGCGACCGTATCCTTCTGTCAGTAATTGTGTAAACAGACTGCTCCTGTAAGCACTGTGCGCAAAAATATTTTTGGCGCATGCGTAACAAGAAATTGTAGTTCGACTGGACAATATGAGCGAGAGTACCTTCTTCCGTTAGCTTGACATTGATTCGTCCCGGCACTTAGCGTTTTCTTGCACCATCCTGGGGCAGCAGAAAAGGACAGGCGAAGACAGGAGCTTGTTTTGTAAGTTTAATGTGTTCTTTACAAACCAAAATAGTGGCACGT